>CAJDSM010018204.1:13275-17856 GCA_903981925.1 Ostrea lurida
TTTTAGAAAATCTTCCATTCGACTGAACTTGCCATAACAGGTTTTTTGGTCAAAATTTTTATTTTGTTAATTGGTTTTAATAATTTTTACCGATTTTGACTACGGATTGCTCCGTTTACCTGATCAAGATTATGGCCTCACGGCGGGTGTGACCGGTCAACAGGGGATGCTTACTCATCCTAGGCACCTGATCCCACCTCTGGTGTGTCCAGGGGTCCGTGTTTGCCCAACTCTTGTTTTGTATTCTATTTGGGACTTACGATATTCATCACTGTTCGTTATCTTTGCCTTTACACTGAAAGTATTGTTAATTATCAGCCAATAATAATTATTCATAAGTGAATTGAATCATTTATTTGTGGTATTTTAGTAAGCAAACTTGCAAATACAACAAAAATTTCCTACCCAGCACATTCATGGAATAAGAATGACTTCAGAATATGCATTTAAGAGAGGGAAAAAAAAAAATCTGCACTCATTTGAGCTTTGACCCCGAAACAGGATATCACAGCATAGTCCTCTGAAATTTGACCTCACTCAAATTCCAAACAAGTTGTTGTGCCAATACCAATTCTTAATCAGGATAAATGTACAAAGTGTACTTTAAATTTCTTACAAAATAATGCGCCAGGTGGTCTCTCAAGGGCCTTAAAGTTCGTTGGTTCAGAAAGGGTTAACTTACTGAATACAAAGTGGATTTCTTTCTCCTAAGATAGCTCACCTGCCAAGTGAATTACCTATCATTAATTAAGGACATCTTGAAGATGATGATCTATCAAATACGATACTTTTCCCTAGCTTTCATTGAGAAGAAATCGGTTACCAGGCGGGAAAAAGGGTTGGTCACAATAAAACTATAATACGTTAATACAAATCTTGAACATGTGTGTTGGGGTGGGTGGGTCTTTATATAGCCATGGTTCCGCTTTCCGATGATATCCATAACTACTAACTTTTCTCTCCAGAAGAAAAAAAGGAAAGGGACCCTTATTCCCGCCGCGACTAATGTTTCGAGTAGGTTTTTTTTTTTTAAACAATATTTTATTATGTATGATACATAAAAGGATTAAACAGCAGGCGTAGCTGTAGGTTATGTAACCAATCTTCAAGGGGCAAGTAACTCTGGGTCAGAACGAAAAAGTTTAGTTTGTACTAAGAGGTACACATATTTGGAACATTGTTTTGTTTGTTTTACGTCCTTTCGATACTTTTACCCTCATATGGAGTCGTCACAAGATATGCGTGAAGTTCCACAAATTCAGATGGTGTTCTGGGCTATAGTAGTTAGAGCTCTAGTTTCTTCATTAAGCTAACGTCTGTCGCGGATCGTGACACTGGGCTCCGGATTTGAAGGTTATAGCCGAAAGACTTGCGACTCTCACTTCTAAGCTTTGAGCATTTGGCGAAGGTGCAATAATTGTCTATATTTGACGCAGGCAAGGCACGAACGAGGCGCGAACCCATGACCTCTCTCCCGATCACGAAGCAAGCGATCAAACCACTGAGCTACCGGTCACGACTGATCTGTTCAGAAGCGAATCAAATCCCTCCTGTCGCCAATCTTTGTTCCGTAAAAGGCAATGTCTCCTTAATTTGTTACCATTCTAACTCTTCCTGTTTGGAAAGATTCCCAAAATTTATAGACGTTATTAAAAGTCTTCGTTAGTTTATTAATATTCAATGATATAAAATTTTCCAAAGTTTCCTTATCCTCTTTATATTGGTTTTATTCTTCGTATGTAATTGACATTCTTAAAAAGTCGTCAATGGGTTTATAAACCGACAGAACATTAAATATCAAAGCTTCTTTATCGAGTAACGACAATTACAGAAATAGGAGACCTACCAGGAATTTTAAGGACATGTGATAAACTCTGCGATCCTAGGTACACGAGTTCTTTCAAAGTTATAAAAAAGAACAAATCTGAGAATATATCAATCAAGGAAGATTTATTTATTTTAAGTACTCTGAAAAGCAGAGTCCGATACATTTGTTTATCCAAGCATGGGGCACGCAGCCTATTGCAAAAATTGGCACCGATTTTAATAGGGGGCAAACATCTCTTTAATATGGTGCTATGGATTGTCTAAAATATACAATGGCTGACACAGATCCTGTTTTGATAAAGATGGTTGATAATTGTATTTATAAAAAACAGTATATAAACGCCTGTCGTCCAAATCGGAAGGGTTTTAATTACCTGCAGTGAACCTGTGAATAATTTGACGATTATATACCAACAGAAAGTTTGATCTTATTAGCACTGATTGGAATATCCATTTAAATTTGTTTTCTATAAGACTGTTTTCTTTGCACGGGGTTTGGTCGCAATATGTCGAAAACCTCGGAAAACCAGCAATCGAAGGAGGTATCAGACGACGATGATGACGACACCCATGATGAGTCTGATGGTGAAGATGAAGTGCACGATAACGCAGACGACATCGTAACGTTAAACGTTGGCGGTGTGCGACATGAAACAAGAATCCAGACCTTAAGAAAATACACCAGGAAGACAACCCGGCTCTCAGAAGTGGCAGACATCGCGGAGAAAACCGGGAAAAAAGAGTTCTATTTTGACCGACAACCCGAATTCTTTCCATTTATTCTTAATTTTTACCGCTCGGGGAAACTTCACTTGCCCCTCAATATGTGTGGTATGATACTCAAAGAGGAACTGAACTATTGGATGATAGATGATAAAGACATAGAACAGTGTTGTTGGGTGCATTACATCAAGTATGAAGAAACACACGGGATGTTACAAATGTTCGACCAAGACGAGAAACACAACCGACTTGCAACGAAAAGAATCAAAGCAGATGCTTCTCGATTCGAAAGAATTCGACCGAAACTTTGGAGATTTCTACAAGATCCATACTCATCAAAAGGGGCAACGGTAAGCATATTATAAATTAGTTACATTGGATACTAGTAATTAATTATTTCAACGATAGACAATTAAAAGGATCATTGGGACTATTTCAGAAAGTAAAATAAAAACACCTTCATTTTCTTTCGGTTTGTATTGTTATACTGTTATTGTGATTGCTTGCAACCCATGTCTTCTGTATAATGATAAAATTAATTTGAAATCACATGTATATAGAAAAATCACACACGAACAGTTTATTTAAAATTAGCATAACAAAGCCTTTTTATATAGTCTTATCATCAGGCATGGATATGAAGTGTAGTATAAAAGAGAACAGATATTTAAATTCATGTTTCATGAGAGTTTACATTGAGTATATAGAATTCGTACTACAATGAAGCATAATGGATAATAGTGCAGAATTATCGTGTTGTGTTCGCAAACATGTAGGACAGTATGATGTGTAGATTTAACAATAACAAATCAAATTAATGACATGAAATGTACAAATTATATATCTATTGTGCAATGCTTCATTTTACCAATTTAAAATATCGAAAGAACAACAGAGGTATCAAACTGGGAATTTACGGGTTACTTCCTAACCACTGACCTACTAATTAAGATATCTTTAGCAATCTGTATTGTTTTATACAAGGTTAACCATTAATCTATATGGTTGGTGATGTGTAAAAAGGTATACACTAATCTTTTTTTTATCGTATGTATACACGTATATTTCATATGGAAAACCCTAATAAATAAATTGAGCAGGACAATAAATGACGATATGTAATGAAAATAACTTCCACTAAAAATCTCTTCTGGTTTTTTTAAAGTACAAGTACTAGTAGTTTAATTCACAAATTGAATTTAACAATTCCGTAGAATCCGATATTGTTGCATCAAAATTTCCTTGCTTTTGAAGACGTCGAGTGACAAAATACCATGTAATGTGTTATCGAAAGAATGAAAATGCTTAAAATATGCTATTGCAAACGATATCCCTTTCACATTTACATAAGATTACTTTTCGGTTTGTCAAAATTTACAAAACATCTCAAGACCTTGATATATGTACATATATATATTATAATATATTATATATGTTATTATATGATTATATATATATATATATTATATATATATATATATATTATATATATAATGTATTTTTTAATTCACAATTAAGGACCCCATTGGAAATAAGACATAATTGTTGCTTTAAGGGTAATCCTAGGTAAGACTGTGATATAGTGAAGCTGTGATAATATCTTGTGTGTGATAATAACTTGTGATTTTGACTGTGATAAATCTGGTATGAATATAAATCATATATACGGTACCAATTTTATGCACCAGATGCGCACGACAAATTAATCGTCTTCACGTGCATGCTCAAACACGAAAAGTTGGCGAAATCCGAAAACATGAAAGTAAAACTTATATAAAGTATCAAATGTAGTGCCAAAAGATTGGCCAAAACTTCAAAGGATCAGACTATCGACCTGTAGGGGAGAAAATCCTAATCTATATCATTGTATGATTTTTTTGTACAAATGAATGTTCTGGCCATGATATATAGCTAAACTAAACTAAACTATATGCAATGGATACTAAGCAGCAACTATTGCGATTACGCGTTTCTTCCGAATGATTCTNGATAATAACATTGTGATTTATGACTGTGATACATATGATTTCC
>CAJDSM010018209.1:2457-30205 GCA_903981925.1 Ostrea lurida
GTGTGTTACTTCCCTCCACGTGTTACTTCCCTTCACGTGTTTACATCCCTCACGGGTTATCTACGTCCCCTCACGGGGTTACTTCCCCTCACGTGTTACTTTCCCCTCACGTTACTTCCCCTCACGTGTTACTTCCCTCACGGTTAATCCCCCTCACGGGTTACTTTCCCTCACGGGTTACTTCCCCTCACGTGTTACTTCCCCTCACGTGCTACTACCCTCACGGGTTACTCCCCCTCACGTGTTACTTCCCCTCACGTGTTACTTCTTCCTCACGGGCTACTTCCCCCCTCACGGGTTACTTCCCATCACGTGTTACTTCCCCTCACGTGCTACTTACCCTCAAGTGCTACTTCCCCTCACCCCTCATGGGTTACGTCCCCTCACGTGTTACTTCTCCTCACTAGTCCGTGAGCCAAGTAGGCAAAATGGACCGGTACCATTTTTTGGGGTAAATTTTTGTTTGGGCAACATTCTAGTAACCATTCCTGTATGATAACATGCACATGTGGCAGCTTAGTCCTGTATGATAGACATGCACATTGTGCAGCTTAGTCCTGATGATGACATGCACAGTGTAGCTTAGTCCTGTATGATAGACATGCACAGTGCAGCTCAGTCCTGTATGAGACATGCACAATGGCAGCTTATCCTGTATGATAGACCACACATGTGGCAGCTTAGTCCTGTATGATAGACATGCACATGTGCAGCTGAGTCCTGTATATGATAGACATGCACAAAGTGGCAGCTTAGTCCTGTATGATAGACATGCACATGTGGCAGCTTAGTCCTGTATGATAAGACATGCACATGTGGCAGCTTAGTCCTGTATGATAGACAATGCACATGTGGCAGGCTTTAGTCCTGATATGATAGACATGCACATGTGGCAGCTTAGTCCTGTATGATAGAACAGCACATGTGGCAGCTTAGTCCTGTATGATAGACATGCACATGTGGCAGCTTAGTCCTGTAGATAGAAACATACATGTGGCAGCTTAGTCCTGTATGATAGACATGCACTATGTGGCAGCTTAGTCCTGTATGATAGGACATGCACCATGTGGCAGCTTTAGTCCTGTATGATAGACATGCACATGTGGCAGCTTAGTCCTGTATGATAGACATGCACACTGTGGCAGCTTAGTCCTGTATGATAGACATGCACATGTGGCAGCTTAGTCCTGTATGATAGACTGCACAAGTGGCAGCTTAGTCCTGTATGATAGACATGCACATGTGCAGCTTAGTCTGTATGATAGACATGCACATTTGGCAAGCTTAGTCCTGTATGATAGACAAATGCACATGTGCAGCTTAGTCCTGTATGATAGACATGCACATGTGGCAGCTTAGTCCTGTATGATAGACATGCACATGTGGCAGCTTAGTCCTGTATGATAGACATGCACATGTGGCAGCTTAGTCCTGTATGTATAGACATGCACATGTGGCGAGCTTAGTCCTGTATGATAGACATGCACATGTGCAGCGTTTAGTCCTGTATGATAGACATGCACATGTGGCAGCTTAGTCCTGTAATGATAGACATGCACATGTGGCAGCTTAGTCCTGTATGATAGACATGCACATAGTGGAGCTTAGTCCTGTATGATAGACATGCACATGTAGCAGGGAGGCTAGTTTCCTGTATGATAGACATGCACATGTGGCAGCTTAGTCCTGTATGATAGACATGCACATGTAAGCAGCTTAGTCCTGTATGGTAGACATGCACAATGTGGCAGCTTAGTCCTGTATGATAGACATGCACAATTGTGGCAGCTAATCCTGTATTATAGACAGCACAATGTAGCAGCTTAGTCCTGTATGGTAGACATGCACAAGTGGCAGCTTAGTCCTGTATGATAGACATGCACAAGTGGCACTTAGTCCTGTATGAAGACATGCACAAGTGGCACTTAGTCCTGTATGATAGAATGCACATGTGGCATTTCCTGTATGATAGACAGGACATAGCAGCTTAGTCCGTTGATAGACATGCACATGTAGCAGCTTAGTCTAGGTATGATAGACATGCACATGTGGCAGCTTAGTCCTGTATATAGACATGCACATGTGCAGCTTAGTCCTGTATGATAGACATGCACAAGTGGCAGCTTGGTGAGATATAAGTGTTTTAAAAAGGTATCTCAATTCTGCTTTTTAACCTCGTATTTTTGACATTGCTACCATATAGATTCTTTACACACTTAGAAGACAATGTTTGTTACAATAACTATGTGTATTATATTATGAATTCTTTACAATAAAAAAAACCCACAAAAATGATGTGATTTTCTGGACAGGACACTTCTTACTTTAACATTATATAGTCATAGCACAAGTAGACAATAATAGGCAATTGTGGCACATTTTGAGGAAAACATGCGATTCTAACCACAAAGGTAGACCAATTTGATAAGATAGACATCGCAAAGTAGCAATCTTAGTGTATTATCCAAGATGTATGATATAAAAAAACCCACATATGAATGATTTATGAATTTATTACTTTAATGGCGTTACTGGCCGCGGTGAAGTAAAATTGAGCAATTGAGGCTACCATGCATAGGGCCGCCTCGCACAAAATCAAACAAAAGTGACGGCCACTCAAGAGGCTTATTGTTGCAATGGTTATCGCAAATGACAAGCGTCACGAAAATAACAAATCACAAATATGTGACGGCCCATCAATAGCTTAATGCGCATTAGCACAGCGTCACGAAATAACAAATCACAATATGTGACGGCCCATCAAGAGGCTCATTGTGCAATGGTTATCGCAAATGCACAAGCGTCACGAAAATAACAAATCACAATATGTGACGGCCCATCAATAGGTTTAATGCGCATTAGCACAAGCGTCACGAGAAATAACAAATCACAATATGTGACGGCCCATCAAGAGGCTTATTGTGCAATGGGTTATCGCAAATGCACAAGCGTCACGAAAATAACAAATCACAATATGTGACGGCCCATCAATAGGCTTAATGCGCATTAGCACAAGCGTCACGAAAATAACAAATCACAATATTGTGACGGCCCATCAATAGGCTTAATGCGCATTAGCACCAAGCGTCACGAAAATAACAAATCACAATATGTGACGGCCCATCAAAGGCTTAATGTGCATTAGCACCAACGTCACGCAATCATCAAATTCACAAAATGTGACGGCCCATCAAAGGCTTCTTGTGCAATGGGTGATGCGCAAAAAGCACAAGCGTCACGAAAAACAAATTCCAAAGCACTAATTAGACAAGATAATCATATAAAATGTCAAAGTAAACAAATGTTCCTACAATAATATACAAGGAGAGACTGGTGTTCATTCACCATCATCATGGTAGTTTAGTCAACTGCATAACGTATTGACAAGATCATCATACAGTTGGAATATCACATCCGAATTGCTTCCAGATGGTTGACACTCTTCCATTGGAGTAGGGGTGTGACGAAACAACGCCAGCAAAGGATCACCGCGACGAATGGTATATGAGAAGTCCAAGAACTCATGCAAAATATCCACTGAAAGAAAGAATCAAAGAGCAGTATTTGTTCTTAAAGAAAAATATTAAGGTTTGGGGAGGAGGTATTAATTTATAAAGTATATATACGGAGACGAATTTTATCCTGTCTCACCGATCTAAACATAGATTTCAAAAGGGAGATTATAAAATTCTAGTATCGGGTGTTTTGCTCGGCCGCAACATTTCCGGAATTGTTAGATACCCTTGTATAAATTCGCAATATTAGACTAGCTACATATGCGATATTATCCAAAATGTATGATATAAAAAACACATATGAATGATTTATGAATTTATTACCTTTAAGGCGTACTGGCCGCGGTGAAGTAAATTGAGCAATTTGAGGCTACAGATGCATAGGGTCGCCTCGCACAAAATCAAACAAAAGTGACGGCCCATCAAGAGGCTTATTGTGCAATGGGTTATCCGCAAATGCACAAACGTCACGAAAAATAACAAATCACAATATTGAGGGGAAGTAGCACGTGAGGGGAAGTAACCCGTGAGGGGAAGTAACACGTGAGAGGAAGTAACCCGTGAAGGTAAAAAATCAGTGGTCCATAGCTTGCCTTGGCTGTGTCCACCTCTACCTCGTACAAGTGCGGGGAGGCCACAGGCTGGTAATAAAGTTGTGCAGTGTAAAGTAAAACCAGGTGGTTCTGGAGACAGGGAAAAAGGCATTCCCTCATTCACTGGTCCAGAACGTGGTGACCGTTTGGATCGGGCACTTGTGTTGACACTCGGCCCCCTGTGTGTCCATTGCTTTCCCGTTACATTTGCAGGTATCCTCAGTCCCCCTCAACGAACAAATTGCGGTCATTAACGTCCACTCATCATTGTCCACCAAAGGTGTTACATATACATGTGCTAGTATTTTACCGCTAGTGAATCGCAAATTCAATTACATAAATTTTGTTCGATTTTATCACAATCTCGTTCATATGAATACATGATATAATTCATCACAATTTTGTTAACATGAATACTTGTTTTATTTTATCTTATCACAATTTTTATCCTTTTAATACATGTTTTATTTCATCACACTTTTGTTCATTTATTTCATCACAATGTTGTTCATATGAAGACATGTTTTGTTTTATCACAAATTTGCTCATATGAATGCGTGTTTTATTTTTCAATTTGATTTTGTTTATTTGTGATTTATTTATCAAATGTTGTTCAAATGAATACATGCTTTATTTAACAATAAAATGCATTCTTTGTTGGTTTATTGGGCGATGAAGGAAGCTAACATTACAGAAAAAATTCATAACCCGCGTTAGCGGGTTATGATTTTTTTCTGCAATGATAGTTCCTTCATTATCCAATAAACCTTCAAAGAAAGCATTTTATTGTTTATATTTATATTTTTATGCATTTTCTAAACATATAAACTAGATTTAAGCACTAAAATGTCATAATGTTGATTATTGCGTTACTTTATATGGAACAACCAATTCAATCATCGCTCCATATCTGGTAATGACCATGTGAACATGTGACAATTCAAAACCGGATCCAACTGGTTTGCAACAAACATGCATTTATTGGATGATAAATGCAATGTCAATTTCAAATGAAATATAAGAGAAAAGATTCAGTGAATGTAAATATTTGACAATTATTTTTTCAGTATAGTATAGGCATTTTCCCCTTTATCTCTCTGGTTTTGATATAAGCACAAACTGTCTTCAAATTGTCTTCAATTCAATTCTGTATGATATTCAGAGCTGAAAAGGATTTATTTTAAGTGTACTTTGATCAGAAAACAAATGGTTTGAATTGCATAAAATTTTATAGAATTTCATTTTCTTTGGATTCCATTTAGCCGTTACTTTGGAACCGTTTATATTCATAATATACAACATAAAATAAAACTCTATATAGATAATATACAATGAAAAATGAAACTCTATATAGGTAATTACATAAAATAAAAACTCCTATATAGTTAATTACATAAAATAAAACTCTATATAGAGTAATTACATATAAAATAAAACTCTATATAGGTAAATACATAAAATAAAAAATCTCTAATAAGTAATAACCTATAAAAATAAAAACTCTATATAGTTAATTACATAAAATAAACTTCTATTATAGTAATTACATAAAATAAAAACTCTATTATAGTTAATACATAAAAAAAACTCTAATATAGTGAATAATAAAATAAAACTCATATATAGGTAATATCATAAAAATAAAACTCATATAAGTTAATTACAAAAATAAAACTCTAGTATGAATTACATAAAGATAAAACTCTATATAGGTATTTACATAAAATAAAACTCTATAAAGTAATTACAGTAAAAAGTAACTCAAGATCTATTAGGTAAATTCATAAAATAAAACTCTATATAGGTAATTACAAAACGCACAATAAATGTAAATAGATGTACACATTCTTTATTTTAACCAAACACGTTTCACCGTTTTTGTTCAGTTTTCAATAGTTCTTGAATCTTGAATAATAAAACTGGATTGGGTTTTTTATTGCCTGTTCAGTCCACAGGGTTCTCTTGAGGACTAGTTAAATATTTGGTCGATATCTTTTTTAATGCAATTCAAAGCCTTGATAATTCTTTGAAATGTGAAAGTAGTAATTGTTTTTCCATTACAAATAGGAATAAGAAGTACACGAAGAAGACTACATCTGTAGCATTAATTATATATCTATGCGATGTGCGTACCTTTGCCCGAGTTTTAGCAGACTTGGTCCGACAACCTTGCTCAGGGGATTCATTTCAAGGTTTTGTGAGCAAAGCTATTGAATTCAAAATGAGATCTTTAATACACAGCAACTAAATTTTTTTTTATGTTTAACCATTGAAATCAAATGAATCATCAATGCACATTGGTCATATTTTGAACGATAGTTGTATTCTTAATCCAACACCATTGAATGTTCTTCACAATAAATATATACATATATAAATACACGCACTTTATTTGTAAGATGAATATCTCTCAACGCATTCCGCAATTTTAAATACAGTCCATTACATTTTACTAATATCAGTGATAAAAGGAAAGCAAATGTAATAAATCTTCGTTTTAATTAAGCAAAATTTGTTTTTAACACTTTCTGATAATTTAGTCGACTAGTGCGCAGTTAGCCTTATTCATGAACTCGAGCCTAAAGAATGTTCATATTTTAGCGGGGGGGGGGGGGGGGGGGGGGGGAGAGAGAGAAAGCGATTCAATGCACATCGGAGAACTGATATTTTAATTTTCCAAAAATGATACTGTTCTATCAAAATTGGCATGTTGGAAAATAAACATTTTTGTCTTGGCAAACTGGAATGAAGCCCATGGGATGGGTATTGTAAATATTCAAAAATAATTTTAAAAAGTGCACATCTTAGAGTTCACCTTTTCTATTCTAAATAAAAATGAATTTGTTGCTAAAATTTATTAATTATTCCGTATTGAAACCACTGTAGTTTAAAGTTTTTAGTAACTACAAAAGGAAGTTGATGGATAATTTTCTATTCTGTATAATCTACATGTAATAACCTATGACGTATTCTACATAAAGCTTTGTGTGCTGTCTCCTATCAAAAATCCAGTACATGTATTTCGTTTATTATAGAAAGTAGGTTTAACTGCGTGTACTTTAATGTTGATTTATCACTAACTACCATCGTTTTCTTATAACAATTTTTTTTTTTTTTTTTTTTTTTTAGTCCCGATGAAGGGCACGGTGTTTCCGAATATTTGATTTTAAGGCAAGTACTCTAAGATACTATCTTAAAACTGGTTTGTTTATTTGAGTTTCCAACATTGAATGCTGTCCAGAGTATATTTACATGTACATATAGGTCATGGCACCGTCCCAGACACGGAAGATAAAATCGGTGCCAATTTCTATTTCTTTATTCTCTTAAGGCCACCAAATCTAAACCCTAAGTACACATTTATCCCGTGCACTTCATAATTAGGAAGTTTACAAATTAAGTGAGCACGGGATATTCAGCAAAAAAAAATGCCTTTAATAATGCTCTAGATAAATAAACAACTGGGGAAATCCTCTTTCAGAGACTTTCAAAATTTCTTTCATTGATTACCGCTTTAAATAACATAAAAACAGATCTGTATGAGAGCAACATAAATCCCACTTCATGAATGTGGTGAAGACAATTTATAGATTAAACTGAGGATGAAATTATGTTGAACCCAAGAAATATTCAGAGATCATGTAGAGTGGGAGGTGGGGGGGGGGGGGGTCCCTTGGCCTGAAAATGACCCCCACGACCTTTGAACAGCTCGTAATATTTCTCAGCCATCTTGGCGATTTCATGTCAAAACAAATTTTGGAGTTTTTGTGACACTGTCACCCACTACATATATTCATTAAAAGGGAAAGTACGCTATCTTACGTGAATATAAGAGAATTGTACAATATGCATGGCATTTTGAAATGTTTCATAAAACACAAATATCAAATGCATGTACATGTACATATGTACTCGTAACTGTGGTCCACATATAACTGCCTGAAGTGAAGAAATATAGCTCTTTCAAGATTATCAGTCAACACCTCTCTCTCGAGTTTAATGGTCAGCAACTCAAGAGATGCTCATAAAATATGAGAGAAAGAGAGATTTATATGACATAAATTCTAATTTAGTCTCAATGTTGAAATTAAAATTCAGAAATAATTTAAATCGTTTGAGTTATTGATTTTCTTGGACCACGAATGGGAAATCCCCAATGAAATTTATTAAAGGTAGTCGGCGTTTTAAAGACTGTTTATATATAGGAAGTTGAAATCAAACTTTATTCTCAGAAAATAAGCGATCATCACAAATCAATAGACTTCGCACATCATTCTTTTGAGCATTTGGCAAAATGTACGCAATGCATATGTTTGCCGAAAATAACATTTTGTTAATAATTTTTATATCGTTTGCTTCGGGTTTTGAATCGGTTTTTGAGGTATGTACATCTCTCTCTCTCTCTCTCTCTCTCTCTCTCTCTCTCTCTCTCTCTCTCTCTCTCTCTCTCTCTCTCTCTCTCTCTCTCTCTCTAATACTATGATAAATTGTGACTAAATTTATCGTTTACATTCGTAACTGAGTTTTATATTGACATGTTGTTTGGGTGACTTCAAACAGAGAGAAAACGGTACTTGTATGGCGAAAGATTTGGAGCCCGGGTATCTAACGTCCTGCACTGACATGGAGAATTTCCCCGTGTCCATTCTGTCGGACGTACCCAGTGGATCGTCATGCAACATGGTCTGTCCTAATAAAGACGTCGAAGCCTGGGTCACGTGTGATGACGGAAAATGGAATGACTACTACATCAAATGTACGGTTTTGAATCAGTTATGGAGATTTTGAGATGTTGAATAACGCATGATTTTTTTAAAAAAAAATAGAGAATTAATTTCTTATTATTTTTTTTAAGATTGTGCGGAGGCAACGCCAACAAAACATCCACATGTGATTAAAAAACGGGGGTGGAGAGTGAGGATTAGGATAAGGGTCCGCCGGTTTGTACGCAAAGTTAGATGTTTTTTTCGACGACGCCGCTGCATTCCTCGTAAGTACCCATGCAATGTGAAGTGAATCAGTTCATAGTAATATGGATCAATACATGTATTTTGTTATTTCATCTAATAAATGTTGCTAATAATTTAATTATTTTTTACCTATTTACATAATTAATTTTTTGTTTGTTTGTTTTTCCCCTCGTATGTCTATCCAGTATTTTTTCGTACTGTCAGGTGATACGACGGCACCGAGTTTGAAATGTCCACCGGATCAGCACGTCATTGCGGAAAAATCACAAACATGGAAAAAGGTCCACTGGGTGGAACCCACGGCTAACGATGGCATCGACGGGCCTATAAAGTAAGATATCAAGCATACATGTATTGTTTATTTATTTAACACTACCGCTATGATTTCATGATTTGATTTGGGTATCAATTTGACTTTCCTTTATTCAGACCAACACGTCAAGGAAAAGGACCCGGAAGTGCATTTTCCGGAAAGAGCATCATTGGATACTATGCACGTGACAAGAGCGGAAATATGGCCCGATGTTCTTTCACTGTGACAGTTACAGGTTAATGATCTTAAAGTAAATACTAGCAATAATTGTATACTATTTAATTCGCAGCAGTGCATGATTACAGTTTGATATATTTTTGTCGTTCCTTTTTCAACAGTGGTAAGGTGCCCTCTACACAACCCCCTCAGTAATGGTTATTTCCAGTGTCACCCGAGTAATGATCCAAGATATGGTGCAAGGTGTACTTTCGGATGCTATCGTGGTTACTCGCTTATTGGAAATTCCCAACTTGACTGTTTGATTTCCGCATCATGGAATAACGTGGCTCCCAGTTGCCAAAGTAATTTTTTTCCGTATTTCATTATAAATTATGTACATGAATTTGTATATTGCTATCAACAAACTATTTCTATATATGTATAATTTTTCTTCGTAGAAAAAACCTGCCCATCACTTTCTCCAGCAGTAGGCAACTTACGATATTCTTGTAGCGACGGAAACAAGTACCGAAGCATCTGCACATATTCTTGCGCAAGCGGATATGACATCACTCCTGGTATGTCACGTGTTCGTGTTTGTACGGCTTATGGATATTGGCGAGGACCAGAGCCATCATGTAAAGGTAAATTCCCATTTTATTCCAGTAGCAATATTACACATTGTACATATGCTACATGTATACCGGTATTAGTGGCTAAATGTTTGAAAGTACAAGTAAGTTGTATTTTCTGTGTTGAAGTATGTTATATTTCCCTCTTTTAGATATCGAACCCCCAAAACTAGAGAACTGTGTGCATGCGGTATACGCATTTGCTAGTAGGAATTCAACGTATGGTGTTGTTACTTGGAAGCAACCAATTGTCATTGACAATCACGATAGAAACATCACTCTGATCAAAGATGGAACAATTTCACCAGGTGACGTGATAGCGGCCGGGAACTACAAAGTTAACTACAGGGCCATAGACACATCGGGAAACCAGGCTACTGTATGCACAACAAACATCATAATGAAAGGTATAAATTATTCAACCTGATCCGAGACTCAAATAAAATCTATTTTAAAATTTCAATTTTGTAATGCATTGCTTTGATATTGTATGCAGTTCTAACATGCCCTACTGTGTACCCAACACCTTTCCTGGGTGTGGCCTGTCCATGGGGAGCGAAATATGGCGGCCAGTGCGAGTTTCATTGTGACCCTGGATCGGTTCGAAACGGATCTCAGATTGCCGTCTGCGAGAGGAGCGGAAGTAATAACTACGCGTACTGGACATGGGGCGACAGGCAGCCATTTTGTCAAGGTGTGTTGTGGTGTTTTTTTTTCATACATGATGTCTTATGTACCCTCCAGCAAAGCATTTCAATTTCTACTTTCTTTTCCTCATTTTTAGTTATACAAAATTGCCAGCGGAAACTAAACTTGCCTAAAAATGGCGCCGTTGCTTGCGACTACTGGTTGGGCGGAAAATTTTGTCAAATGCTTTGCAAAAGTGGATTTGATGTCAGACCTGGGTATCAATTTTCCGACATGATTGTTTGTGGTGATAGTGGACAATGGCTTCCGACAGGTGCACTTCCGCTCCCGGACTGCGCAAGTAAGAATTTATTCATACATGAAGTTAAAGAAATGTTTTTTTAAGATTAGGTGGAAAAGCTTTGATGACAACAAACTATATTTGCAGAAACTCGAAGAGGCAGGAGAGGACGGCTAAGAATGTCTGCTTCATATTATTTCAATGGTGACTGCACAGACGCATCTGTTATAGCAGAAATAAAAAGCAAATTCATCGAAACGTTAACTAATTCAAATTACAGAGATGCTTGTCAAATACATGCAAAAGAATGTAAAGCGGAAAATGTTCAGGTAATTCGCTCCCTCCTCCCGCTTAATTTATTTAATTTTATCAGGATTGCATCCAATGGAGTTGTTCATAACTCTATTTATTTATTTATCGGATATTTCAGGTGAAATGTGGAGCACTTGGACGAAAAAAGCGATCAGCTGAACTAAGACTGGACTTTGATATCGCTGCCTACTTTGACAACAGCACATTTTCAGATTCCTTTGCACAGCTTAGACGCCACCAGTCGAACCTGACAAATACGATAAGAGATGCCCAGGTGTCGGGAGTTCTCGATTTTAACGTCAGCGTAGGGGGGAACATGGAAGCGCAAGATATTGGCAATTATGACCTCGTGCTGGACTGCCCAGAGAAAACGATCCCATCGTACCACACAGTATCATGTGGTAGGTCTTGGTCTTCTTGTCAAAATCTACCTATTGTAAATTACTTTTAAAAGGTAAAGGCTACTCTTAAAGATTGTTCTGTGATTGATACGTACTCCAATTAACAATACATTTCCAATATGCACTCGTTCTACTAATATGTTTAAAAAAAATATTACACACTGCTGTGGAATCTTATTCTATAGCTGAATGCGCTTCTGGCACCTATTTTGATGCGACCACGGAAACTTGTCCGATGTGTCCGCGAGGAACCTACCAGTCCGAACGTGGTCAGGATCACTGCGTCCCTTGTCCGGCCGGTTATACGACAGAAGCTATAGGAGGACAGCAACTATCACATTGTAAACGTAAGTCTCTGATTCATGGCGATTGTTCACCAGCAAAAGAAACTGAAATGGGCGACTCGTCTTCTCTTTTCTTTTAATGAGCTGATCACTGATATCTACATGTATGCAAGGGGTACAAAAAGAGTATAGAAAATTATTTCTTTTATAGCTGGTTGTGAACCTGGGTCATGGTCACGTGATGGGACCCCGGATTGTTCTCTGTGTCCCATTGGGACTTATACTGATCAGTATGGGTCTTCTGAATGCACGAAATGTCCGGGCTCAACCACTACAGTGGAAGAAGGATCAAATGCACCGTCACAGTGTCAAGGTTCGTACCAGCCAGAACTGCTACACAATAACTTATTCAAAGTTTTTCAACTTAAACTACAATACGATAAGTTATCCAAAGCTTTTCAACTGGAACTACTATAATTATGATAAAATTATTCAAAGTTTTTCAACTGAAAATTATCCATAGTTTTTCAACCGGTACTTCTATACGATAAGTTATTCAAAGTTTTTCAACCGGAACTACTATACAATAATTATCCAAAGTATATCAGTCTGTAATACTACACGATAAGTTGTCCAAAATTGATACAATGCGAATTACTAGTTTAGTATACCTTTTTTTCTATAGAATTTGATCTATCCCTCACTGATGCTAACAGTTTGGTTTCCGTAAGCTTCGAAACACAACAGAGCACCGACCGTTTTGTACTTTCGTTTTGGACGAATTATGACCATACATTGAACAACCTAGCAATTAACATTTCAACTGTTAATGGAATGAGGATTTTGCAAATAGAGATGGGTGCTACGATTAAAGTCAGCAATAACAGGTATGTCGTCAAGGAGAAGGTTTAATGATAATGAATTTAGAGATGTATACATGTTGGACAAACATGTAGGAATGGAGACTCTGCCTACAATATATATAAACTTATTTAATAACTATTGTTTTCTTAGCCGAACCATTGAAACAAGGCGACAACTCACTACCAGTAGGTGGCAATCTGTGGTTTTGGTGTTCGATGGTGGCAGTATGAGTCTGTATGTTAATGGTGGAAATAGCTGGAGCACGGATCTAGAAGTTGAATTGGCGACAAACATGAAGCTGGGTTTGAGAGGTTAAGAAAATCTTATTTTTATAAATATTATACGAAAGTTTGCATGGAGCTTTACTAGTGTATTAACCTGAATTTAACTTCTTACTGAAATAATTTCAGGAATGGCAACAGTATCGCAATTAAACATATGGAGCTACAACGTTACCAGTCTCTCCACAATTCTTCAAATGACTAAACAATGTTTTAACAATACCAGCGGTGACATTTTTAAATGGAAGACATTCGAAGACGTAACCAATGATAACACGTTCATACAAATACCTAGCATCTGTGATGGTAAGTATTTGTCTCTTCATCAACTTTTAGGATGTTGCTGATTTGAGTAAATTAAATGTATCTGATCCCATAAAATGCCTTTTTTCCAGATGTTGATGACTGTCTCTCAAGTCCTTGTCAGAATGGAAAATGTGTGGACGAGATGGGCGGGTACAGCTGCGACTGTTACTATGGTTTCCTTGGTGACAACTGCGAAGAGAACATAGATGATTGCATTGATCACGCATGCGAAAACAACGCTACCTGTGTAGATGGCGCTGCGGGTTACACTTGTCGGTGTGAATATGGATATAAGGGAGACCTGTGTGAAATAGCCATGGGTAAATACACTGTGCTTCTCTCTGTTCTTCCTTGTATCCACTGTCCAATATTTATTTGGAAACCATTCTTATTAGTGTTTTATGATATCAGTTGATGGATCATGGGGAGACTGGGGTGAGTGGTCATCCTGTTCAGTAACGTGTGGGAATGGAACACAACAAAGATCTAGAATCTGTAACGACCCAGCTCCTGACAACGGGGGACTGGACTGTCCAGATAGCAGCACAGAAAATACCACTTGTAACCAAGAAAACTGCCCAGGTAGGTTGTCAGTAAACATCTTTTAAAATATCTTGTCATCTGGCATATTTAATTTCATATAACTTTGGGGTTTTACAATTTGTTGTAAACTTGGTTTACAGAGTGTCCCGCGTTAGAGGAACTGGATCACGTGATACTGACATGTAGTAATGACAGTGACGGTACGAACTGCACGTTCGATTGTGAAGATGGATATGATTTTGATCATGAAATTAAATCTTTCTATTATTGCGGAAAAGACACTTTTTACCTCTGGGACTTCCAGACAGACGACAACCCTGATGGCAAAACGCCTTACTGTTCTGGTAAGTACTTTTTACACAAGGTATCCCAACACAGATACACTATGCATACCCATAACCATATACTTTCTTCTTTCTTCAGAGATAAAACAGGGTGGCAGAATACAAGTAGGCTATACTGCTTCCTACAAAGACCTACACTGTGACACTTCTAGTATTTACAGCGAAACCAACTCAAAAGTCCCGGACGCCGTTCAGCTAGGTCTCAACAACGTTAACTGTATAGCGACCGGTGTCTGTCTTCTGGACAAAATAGCAGTGACCGGGTGTAGTCAAAGGCAAAAGCGGTCCACCACGCCTACCACTGCAGGGTTTCAGGTCTCCTTAACATGCGATCCAACTCTCTGTACGTAATAAAAATTGTGTTTTCTACATGTGATTTCTATTTTCATATTTTGAAGTCAACGGTCAAATCCTATTGATATAATCTTTTCATATTAGATGGGTCGGAACAGTGTTACGGGGCCCTATATACATCAGTGGACGATCTGCAAACTATGGCTCAGAATAGTTCCTTTGACACAAGTATCCAAGGAACATTGTACCAAATCGACTTCACGGGTGCAGATGCAACTAGCTCAGTCACTTGTCCGACGGGTTCAGTTCCTGTCAGTTTCTACTGCGGTAACTCATTTATTTCATTTATTACTACAAACATGTGCTTTTAATTCTTTACCTTTGTATACATTTAGATGATTATATTACAGTTCCATGTGGTCCTGGTCGCTATTACAAAGATGATGAATGTGTCAAGTGTGACTTCGGAACCTACCAGGATCTTTCAGGACAACTTTCTTGTAAAGAATGCCCGGATGGAACCAGTACCCCAGGGAGAGAGTCTCGAAGTTCCACGGAATGTTCTGTTGTTCTTCAAAATTCTAAAGATGGTAATGTTTAATGGCGACGAGAGACCGTCGTTGATGTTCATTGAAAGAAATTTTTCTGGTTTTAAGATAACATGGCATGAACATTCGTTCTAAATTTCAGAAGGTGGTGTTATTGCACAGGGCATTCTATGTTCCATACTTTTGATTTCAGAAGGTGGTGTTATTGCACTGGGCATTCTGTGTTCCATACTTTTGATTGTTGTCCTTGGAATGACCATTTTCTACAGCAGACGTTATTTGTAAGTGATCGTAGTCCTACTTTTACAATACGTGTCACATTGGATTGGTTTTGCCTGATCACTGACGTTTAGCCCTTTACAAAATGCAGTATACTTTTGGAATGTTGTTTTAATGGTTACATTTGTTCACAGTTCCTCCTCAGAAAGGAAAGATCCCATGATTGGAAAACTGCAGCAATCACATGACACGCAGAGTAAACCTGCCTTCATACACAGGTACATCAGTTACATTAAAATTTCCATTTAATTCACATCAATAGTCTTACATTGTCATGTTACCATTAAGGGCATTTTGTACAAACCCAAGAAAGGGGTATTATTTTGGTACGTTTTGATGCATTATTTTTTGGTTTTATTTGGGTGTAGTAAGTACGAATATCAAATTGATTTTAAAAAAATCGTATCTGATATTCAAAAGTTGGAATACTTTACCCCTCCCATTTTTACTCCGTTTGTTTTAATTGAGGAATTATGGGGAAGGATTATATTCCATAAAGTAAATGATATTCATCTTGATTCTAAAAACATAAATTTTGATTTTATTTTCATCATTAGGGGGGGGTGGTCCATGGAGCAAGCATCGTTAAACACATTTCATGGTAATAAGATTGAACATTTGTTTATTGCTGGGGGAAGACGTTGGCCGGGGGGGCGGGGGGGCCAATATTGCATTGTTGATTTTTTTTATATATATCAATGCGACCAGATAGTAGGCAGATACTACACAGAATAGAATATTTCAGCTAATAATTGTTAGTCATTTATTTAAGAGTTCGATATTGGTGTGTTTACCAACTAGAAAGCAAATAATGGTATTCATTTTAATTTTTAATTAGGAAGAAAATTAGCAATCCCAAATTAATCATATCGAAGGCACCATTATTCGTGATGAAGGATTTCAACATAGCAGAAGGTGAAGACCTAGAAGTCATCCATCTTCCTCACTAGTCTGATACAGTATAGTCATCCATCTTCCACACTAGATTGATTATTTCTTGTTTTACGTCCCACTCTCGAGAGAATATTTCACTCAAATGGAGACGTCACCATTGCCGGTGAAGGACTGCAAAATTTTGGTCTATGCTCGGCACTCGGGGCCTTTAAGCAGGATTTTTATCGTGCCACACCTGCTGTGATACGGGGCCTCAGTTTTTCCGGTCTCATCCGAATGACAGCCCCATTCAGTCGCCTCTTACGACAGGCATTGGGAGGACCTATTTTAACCCGGATCACCTCTAGTCTGATGCAGTATAGTCATCTATCTTCCACACTAGATATAGATTCTGTGTACATTTCTCAGGGAAGAGAGATTCCGAGAGAGAGAGAGAGAGAGAGAGAGAGAGAGAGAGAGAGAGAGAGAGAGAGAGAGAGAATGACAGGGGAAAAGGGAGAGTGAGAACGACAGAGGGAAAGAAACCGAGAAATAAAAAGGAGAATTGGAATGAAAGAGAGAATGGAGAGTAAAGACTACATAGAGAATTAGAGATGGGAGATTGAGAACGAAAGAGAGATAGAGTATTATTGAATTATTATAGGCAATTACTGTTCTATAAATGTTTTCTGTTGTAAATCATACTGTATTTTGTTTTGAATTGAGATGCAATATTTAATACACATGACTTTATTTTATGAATCTTTGTACTGTTTATGTTATTTATTATGAATTCATCAATAAAAAAGCTGATGTCAACATGATTGGTTATCGATTTGATCACGTCACCATTCATTTAAATCGTCCTTGAATTGAAAAGAAATTTAATCCGTTCTTCGAATGCACTTCTAGTGACCTTCCTGGTTCAATGAAAAATATAAGCCACTTAAAGACCTCTGTTTCTTGTCCAGTCGGCTGCTATAAATCCATGCGTAATTTGTAAGATATATCGTCTTGAAAGGTGTATCAAAGCAGCTGTAAATGTAGTTTTGTTGACACGAGTCCAATTGACTCAAACAAATAGAACAAAGCTGTACTTTTATCTCCCAAGTTTAAAACGATTAAATTCGTTTTTAATTACAACCCCTGAAGGTTTGCTTCCGGGACAAAAATCCAATCTATATAATTGGCACATAGCGTCATATCTAACGAGCACGCAATCGTTTCGAAGTTGATAAATATTATTCATTAATCTTTCATGAATAAGTTGATTCGGAATGAATTTTTTTTTTTTTTTACCAAAATGAGTTTTACTGCCCCCATCAATAGAAGTATATATGTGTAGTATGAAGCGTAGAGACTTTGACACCAGAAATTCAAATTTCATTTAATTAAGACGCTGGAGTGTACAGCACTAATTAAAAGATTGAAGTATTTCGTACTCTCCTGTATTCAGGCCACTTTTAACAACTGCATAGTATGCTGCTATATGTATATTATTGTTTTTGCTTCTATACCGCTTTATCTGTATCTCTTTGAAATCATTGCTCTAAACCCGTTTCTCTTCTCCAACAATGTAATTTTCATGGGGTTCATTATAAAGTATTATAACCACACCTGAAGTTGAAACGATATGTGTTTTATTATGTACTTTATATAATCATACTGTTATAATGTAATGCCCCTGAGTGCCCATGATTGGTGAATAAACATATTATCATTATTAAAAAAAAAGTAATTTCGAATAGTTTTGCAAGAAATAGTTGTATTTTTTAGGGTAAACACAGGGTTCACAAAATGTTCTCCCTCACCGTTCCCTGTATATCCGTGTGAAGTTTCTCAAATAGTTTAATTTTTGAATATTATAAAGAGGTGTGGTCATTCTTGCAAGAAGGGACTTAAAAACTTAGTCATGTCATGATGAATAAAATAGTTTGATTACAGTGTTGACCAAATATTTTTTCACATTTTCGTCTTGTGAGACCGACTTTACCCATGTGAGATAGCCATGTGATATTTTCTTTTACGTTAATTTAGGGAAGATGATCCCAAACGTGCTATTTATTGCGTAAAAAGCATTTCAAGAAGTAGATATAGGATAATTGAAAAATGTAATTGTAATTGAGTGTAATTAATTACATATTTTCAAGTAATCGGAAGTAATTTGTCAATTAAGGTTTTTTTCAATAACAAGTAATTGTAATTTGATTAATTACATTGCAAAATAACATGTACATATAATTTCAATTACTTTTCCATTACTTTCCAATTACATCGTACTAAGACAAATCATACAACAAAAATTAAATCTTCAATGAAGAATTAAAATCTTTAATTTCCCCTCTATCATGTTTCTCTATACATTTTACTTATCAATTAATTACCAAAAATATATTCAGCATAAACAAATTCTATAGTTGGTTGGAACTAAATAAATTAAAGTAGCTTTTTTAGGAATATATACACACACATAAATCTTCTTTATTTTGGTGAAAGCATCATTTTTGGCTGTATGGGTATCTCTAGAATAAATGACCCTATTGCACAATATCTGCCCTTGCCGAAAGACTTTTCAGTGTTGCAGGAGAGATTCTACGCCCTGACCACAGCAGGATGAATGACAACCTTTGAAAAGTTTATCAAGATAAAATGCAATGGACATATTCATTAAGTAATCAATGGGAAACACCTACAACTTCATTTACTTAATATACATCATGTCAGTTGTTGACTCCAAAGCTATATATTTTGTATAATAAAAAGATTTTTTTTAAATGAAATTTTGAAAACTGACAAAATGTAATTTGTCATTTAATTAATTACTTTATCAAAGTAATTGTAATTCAATTAATTACATTTGTAAATTCCAATAATTGTAATTTAATTGAAGAATTTGCCAAAGTATGATTGTAATTTAATTAATTACTTTTGTAAGTAATTGATCCCATCCCTATCGAGAAGTCGCGCCTATTGATTTGCGAAATACACGATTTTTCCGTTGTCGCTAGCTGCTGGTTTTTCACAAATATCGAAATCTTTTTCTGATCTTGAAATTTAGTCGGGATGAGATTATGAACTATAAATGTGAAAAATGTCATTGTTAAACCAGATAGCCTCTCTTTGTTTCTTTGTTTTTTAAATTTAACCTGTTGTCGCCAAATTTCTCCAGACTTCCGTAACAATATAAAATGGCGAAGTAACAAAGTATTAAACGTAATCATAGTCCCAAAAAAAGACATACAAAATCGAGTGTTGGGCAACACGGACCTTCTACAAAAGCGAAGGCAGGATCAGGTGCCATGGAGGAGTAAGCATCCTCTGCTGACCGGTCACACCCGCCGTGAGCCCTATCAAGTAGGAAAATGACAGTCTAACAAAGGGTATGAAACAAATCAGTCAACATATGACTTAGTGATACTTTGTAATCGCAAACAAGGTCATTATAGCGACAAGCTCACCAAAACCAAAATAAAAAAGCTACTAAATTGCATTGTACTTTTAAGACATGCCATAGATATAACATTTATAAACATTCAATGGAACTGTCACTTTATGCCATAAACCAAATAAAATCAAATTTAAGATTTCATAGAGATATTGTTGGTTACTAAGCTAGTCCACGGCTTGGGCGTTCTTTTCTTTTACGTAACCCTAGCTGCGTATTTACATGTACAATTCAAAACGCTGTTATGCTTTGCGATTTGTTTATCAAGTTAAAAGTTTTTCTTCATCATTATTACTTTTGTCGAGCAGATTTTATAGCAAACATATTAGAAAATTTGTATGTCCAGGGTTTTCAGACTACACGGCAAAAACCAAAACCTTTGTGAATACCGCATTGGGGGGGGGGGGGGGGGTAAAGTTCATAACATCTTACATGTATATCATCAAATATTCCAAAAAAATGTTTTTCGTTTATATCATTGCACTGTTTATGAATAAAGTACATTTCTAATGACATATTTTTTCAGGCAATTCCTGAGACATATTTTGAATATCACATAAACAGAAAAAGGCTTGTATCCAATGGTGAAAATTCTCTGGACGAATTTATCATACAATCGCATTATTCTTGTTGATCTGAAGTGCATAGAAGTACATAGACGATCTTTGATTCAAAGAATTTCAATTTTTTTTTTGTTATGGTCTTGTTTTCCCACTTGGCAATGTACCCAATCAATAAACACCGCTGGCGTCAGCAATATTGATTTTCAATTGGTGCATGTTGTCTTTGAAAAGTTTTTAAATAGAGGAGAAATCTTTCCGTTCTCCGAATGCACTTCCAATAACCTTCCTGGTACATTAACTCCACCTACATTTATGTATATCTAGATAATAAACTTACCAAGGTTTATCGCCCAATCAATCGCAGAATTTTAAGGAAAGTTAGAGTCCACTGCGGGGAATTGAAAGTTATTTTTGTCGCTCATTAATTATGACTCATCTGAAATTTCGCATATAATGCATTGTATTATTTCCATTGTATTTTATTTCAAACTATACAACAATATGCATCAAACATAAAGAACTGACATATCTGATAAGGTCCAACCAAGCGTAATGGCAATTAGTTTTGCAGAATATGATTTTATTTTGTTTTGGTAATCATATTCCAAACAAGAATACAACCAAATGGTGCACTTACGTTAATGTATAACACACACACACACCACACACGCACACAACACACACACTCTCTCTCTCTATCTATCTGTCTATCTATCTATCTATCTACCTGTATTTACATGTGTCTCTCTCTCTCTTTCTACTTATCTATCTATCTATCTATATCTTTCTATCTTTCTATCTATCTTTCTTTTTATCTATCTATCCTCCCACACTTAAAGAAATGATCCCTTTAGCAGTATCAATGTTTTTATCTATTTATCTATATATCTAACTATCTATCTTTCTATTAATTATCTATCTATCTTTCTATCTATCTATTTCTATCTATTATCTATCTATCTATCTATCTATCTATCTAATTATCTATCTTTTCTTTTCTATCTATCTTAGAGAAGTGATTCCTTCAGCAGTATCACTATTTCTATCTATCTATCTATTTATCTGTCTATCTAATTATCTATCTTTCTTTCTATCTATCTTAGAGAAGTGAATCCTTCAGCAGTATCAATAGTTTAACAATTTAATCCCCGCTGATGTGGACATACAGCATCACAGTCTGTCGCCATGGAGACGAAATGAGTGGCAGAGGAGGTGGACAACCGTATTTTAATTTTTGTAGAATTTCAAATTCCAGAAACATAGACATTTTTAAAATGCTGTATAATAATTGCAGTTCATTTCCAATTCAGATCAGACTTATATGATACACTGTACAATATAGGCTGTGTTGTTGGTTCTTTTGTACTATCATTACATGTATACCTACAGCTTAAAGTTGTGTAGAAAATAATACGAAGTTTAGATTTTTTTTCAAAATGCCAACATATACATGTAAAACTTGAAATTAACTGAATTTAAGTACAACTTAATGTATTATTGACGACCATACATTTAAATTTTATAAAATGTTAAATGATCCTTTCCCCTTACCTCGACATGATCAAAGAGTTTTACGGTAAAATTGTGTAATAGGGCAATAAAAATTCGCATTTATTTCCACCCAGTTTTGCAAATTCATGAAATAATCATGCTTTTCTTTAGAATTAATTTTCATATGTGTATTTTTTAATGAAGTAATGCACTTTGAAATAATCAAAAATACAAAATACGAAGAAGGAACGATAGAAATATTGAAATTTAATATATGAATAGATTTTAATCTCTTCTAAGAGTACGGATATTTTACTTGGGGATTTCCCGAACTTTAATGCTGGACAAGGGATAAAAATAAAACTCAAGTGTGCAGGTTTTTAAATAACGATCAGAAGGCAGGATATATCTCACGAATCGGGTAAGAATTATAGATAAACATCATTGATGAGCCGTGCTTCATGAATTTCAGTTTTAAATTTATGTATATCAAACTGAACTTTATCTGATTACTGTCAAATAAGTTTAATAAACATTGTAATACTTTATATTTCATGGCAAGATATGTACATTAATCAATTTACTGTTCGCTCTTTTCCATTTTTTTTTTCTAGATTTGCATTAGCCTTCCAGAGGTTTACAACATGGATTTATTTCTCTGTTGCTTGTTCTTCTTCCATGTCTTTCAAATTTCTGTGCAGCATAAGTCTATGGTAATTTCTTTTGCAAAACGAGTTAGTTATAAAATTGATCAAAATCAGAATATTTAAAGATAGCATATAAATATGATGTACTACATGTATATGAAATTTTAAAATATTTTTTTGTGTGCAAAACATATCATTGCACCGGTGGTAATATACAACATGTAAGTATATAGTGAAAAATGTGCGGTTTGGCCTTTTTATGCATTTTTCAATCCAATATCATATAATTTTTTTAAAAAATGCTCCAATTTTATATCGGAATTGAAGTTCACACCTAAGATTACATTTGATACTTTGTTACTTCGCCATTTTATATTCTTTTGAAGGAACACCATAACAGTGACACGTCAATCGCTTTAGCTGCACCAAAAGGTTTAGTTTCCTCGACAGGTAAACCTTGGAAACATCAAAATTGATAAGTTTGCATATACGTATATATGGCATACCTGTGAATTTTCAAAAAAGTAAACTACAAAATACTTTGAATTGTTCGTTTTAGATAATGCTTTGATTATTTACGATACACATCATATAATGAAAAGAAGTTCCGATTTCGACAACTTCGTAAATGGATTTTCATCGGGGGCAGCAATCGGGGGTACCATTGGATCAATCTTTGGACCCGGAGGAGCAGCCATTGGAGGCGCAATAGGAGGGATCATAGGGGGAATTGCTTGTATTTTTACCTGCAAAGGTATATTTTCAATCAATTCTAACGAGATTATGTTTCGAAAGATTCCATACAAATTCTGACAATTTGAATTGTTGGATAAAATGATACAAACAAAATGCATGTTTGCAGAGGAAAAACCCAACCAACCGCCTTCATTCTCATCCTGCGCCGGGCCAGCTAGCTCAGAGTACTTTGCGGATATTGGCGGAACCACAGCAACAGTAACGTGGAACACACCTACAGCCAGCGACCCCGAAGATGGCTCTCTATCGTAAGTAAGGGAAATCCGGGGCCTTCTGTTCAAACTAGTACGATCGCTATTGGAAATTGGGGGGATGTCTGAATTATAAATGCCAGCTATTACACCTTTACTCTACCGCTACAATATATATATGTTCATGCAGAATGAAAGGTGGATGTAGTATTTTATTTATACATGAGTTCACAGCGGGTGTGACCAGTCGACAGGGGATGCTTAATCACAGTCCTCCTAGACACTTGATCCCACCCTTGATGTATCCAGGAGTCCGTGTTTGACCAACTCTTGTTTTGTTTTCTATGTGGTATTTACGAGGATGATCGCTGATCGTGATATTTGTCTTTTTATGTACATTTATGGGGGTGGGCGGGGAACACTCAATAAGATGTTCTCTACCTCTCTATGTGTTGTATTTCATTCACTGAACACTTTGTAGTCCCTTTTAATCCGGTATCTCCATATATCACAAAATCATAAATTCCTTTGATGATTTGACTAGTGTATATATATCAAAAGCAAGTGCTTTCTGCTAAGTTCACATTTTACGGACCAATAAAATATAATATATATGTTTAACAGAGTGCAAATTACATGTACCATTGTACATGACATCCGTCCGTGCATCAATAATTTCAGCCCGTCGCAGACTAAAACTGTAATACTAGAGACAATTATGCAATACCAAAGAAATCTTTAAAACGCTTATGAAAATATATGAAAATGGGCTATTAGAAGGACATATTTTATGACGCCCAAAGATGACTTTTAGTTCTTCCTTGAGTGTGAACGAGCTCGAGTCTTAAAGTTTTCGCAAATTTTAAAGCAAACTCACGACAAAACCCCATCATCTCTTAAAAGTTATACGTTTCTCTTGACCAGTGCTCTGTCAAATATTATCTATATTACGGATCAGTAATACGTGAACAAAGCTCCCAATTTCATTTTGACAAGTCGGTAGATAAACAGATGAAATATTCTTGAAAGAGCTTAAAATTCTATTAAGCAAGAAGTTATTTTTGAAATTATCAGTTTGAATCGTGGACTACATCCTTATCTATATCGCATTTACAATACCAGAATATATTGCTATTTCGTAGTCTGTAATCGATCTGTAGCGAAGGGCAGAGTACTTCAGAAGCAGTATACATGTATATAAGGCAACGTTTAGTGCACTGCATAGTTCATTGTGAGATACGGGTGTTTTAATTTTAAGTAGTTTACAACCTATGTGACCAGTACAGAGATGATAAGGATATAATCATAACCTCTTCAAATAAACATTTCTTTATACCTATTCATACACGGACATTGTATTTAATTAATTACTTGAAGGTATCATCAATTCAGCTTTTGCGTGCAGTAATCGAATTAATGTGAGCATCAAATCAAACATAGATGTTACATGTATCGATTATATTGATACGCACATCAATTTTAAAATTATTGCGCACAATAGATGAATCAATGCGCGTGTTAATTCAATGGAGATCAATATTTGAGTTGAGGCATGCACCGAAATCATTGCTCTCATCATCTAAATTGATAAATGTATCAATGTGGTCGCTCAAAATCTAATTTGGAGCTCGCTTTAAATGATTTACGGTGCTTTTCTTAAATAGGAATGCATACGCTCATCATTTCTTTAAAAGAGAGCAAAAAATTGAGTTAAAGAAATTCATTTATGAATATATTGAATTGAAGATATCTCTAATATTTTTTCTCTATACATGTCGCTCTCTAATCTTGACGTATGTTTAGTTTAGTTATGTTTTAGCTATGTTCTAAACTTTCCCCCGTAAGCAGTGGTGTTCAACTCCATTAGATGTTGTAACTTATGATCATGGATATCTTCGCCATAGTTCACAGAGATGTACAATGTACATGTGTATAATTATATGTAAAGTCGTTCTATTTTTGCAGCGTTCATCTGGTTCAGGGTGGCGCACCCGGGGGAGATTTTGAGAGGGGCTCTCACACCATAATATACACCGCCTCCGACAGAGTGGGGGCCACGACATATTGCTACTTCTCATTTAAAGTTTCAGGTTAGAATTGTACTGTGTCTCATAAAAGATACATTCTCTAAACGCTCATGGATATCAATTGCATTTAATTCGATTGATCAATTTTCCCTGAAACGTGAAAATTCAAAACAAGGTACTCTATCTGTAATTTCTATGTAACAAAAACATGAAAATACCGGTATTTACAGCAAATTTCTATTCTTTTTTGATTGTTTGAAATTGAAAATGAAGCATTTAATTGTCTACTGTTGTTTTCTAAACAAATACATAAATTGAAGTGTTTGTTTTATTTCAATTGATGTTCATGCATTTAACATATTTTTCGAACATACACATTCGGTTACAATAAATCTTTCTTCTATGTATTATAAATATACCACATATAAGAAGCATACACAAATAGTTTTCAACCAAATAATGTAAATTTCGCTTCAAAAAGATCAAAAGTTACTTTAAATAGGCAAATTAGTCTCATGTTAGGCTCATGCCAGATGTACAAAATAATTGTTGTACTTTCAGTGATAAGCTGCGATCCTATTCAATGGCCGGATAATGGATATGTACGGTGCGACAAATCGGAGTTTTTGTACGGATCGAAATGCACAGTGGGATGTTTCGAAGGCAATGAAATGTTATCTACAACAACAATAGAACCAAATCGCATCATGTGTGACAAATCAAGTGATAACAAACCCATCTTAGACAAGGACATCCCAACTTGTCACGGTTTGACTCAACATTCTAAAATGCTTCACAAGTCTTTTTATTTCATTGCACGTCCCACTACCGTCGTCATTTGAAATATTATTTGGGTTTATTTTGCAGCCATAACTTGTCCTGTTAATTCAACAAAATTAGATCCAGCTCATGGTTCTGCAGTCTGCACTCACAGCAATCACAAATACGACAGTTCCTGTGTCACTCAGTGTGAAAGTGGGTATAGCTTGACTTCCGGTATCATATTCTCCACTTGCCAAAAGGATAAGACGTGGTCGACTGATCTTCCAGATTGCCAGGGTAAAATGAAGTATACGTCTTGCCTCTTCCGGTTCTCTTACATTTGTATGATGTGACTCGCCAGAAACAGCTTACATTCATAAAATTTCCAAACTTCTTTCAGATAGCGAAGATCCTGAAATCTTGAATTGCCCAAACACAGTATATGCATATACAGATCGAAATAGCCAAACAGCTATAGTGGACTGGGTCAAACCCACGGCAACAGACAATTCAGGATCAGCAACTGTTACACAGACAAAGGGGCCCACTCCGGGATCCAATTTCCAACTGGGACTGACGGAAATCAGATACAGAGCCACTGATGCTAGCAGCAACAAGTCACCCGAATGCATCTTCTTCGTGAATGTTGAAGGTGTGGGAAGATGGCTTCTTGTATTGTTAGATGCAGACAAATTGTGTTTCTTTTTTCTTCAAAGGTGGTCAGTTGTAATAGTATACTAGTAATCATATTTGTATTACTAATAATAGGTACATTATTTAACATGCATATTTAGGATTATCGGAATAGATGGTGTGGAATATTCTTTCCTTTTCAAATGAAATCAAAAAAGAAATATGTCTTTGGCAATGTTTGAAGAAGTATTAAATTAGTTTCAAGTCAGCGCACAATATCCACAGATGAATGTGCCTCGAGCTAAAGCAAATGAGGATAACATAATCTTATCAAATCTTAGATAAGACATAATATACAGAAACTTGAAAGTATAAGAAACCTGGGTAATCTACATTTCAGTAAGTCCACCCTTGTTTAGAATAACGACAATCACATTATGACGTTTTCACTAAATTTTTCTCCAGAAATTCGCTGTGATCCACCGTGATCGTGGACAAGTACTTGTTTTACCATGTCCAGATGGCTACAGTATACGGAGCCACGTGTCAGCTGCAGTGTATGGGAGTTTTCTCTCGATTGGTAACGACACGATCACGTGTGAAAGGAATGATAGCTATACCCGCCCCGGTGGATATTGGGAAATGGGAGATTTTCAACATACTTGTTCATAGTACGGAAACACATATGCTTTAACGAAAGAATAAATTATTTTATATAATTTGTAGGTTCAACATTATTTTACTATTATTAAATACAGAGAACCCATGTGATAAGCTTCCAGCGCCAGAGAACG
>CAJDSM010018213.1:4191-14567 GCA_903981925.1 Ostrea lurida
TTTACATTAGCGCAGTTTTGGATCGTCAATTTAAATTTGTTACAAAAAATGGATGCGGATCCAGTGAGTTATGAGGAGTGTTTTAGATTTTTTCCAATTCGAAATCTAATTTAATGTACGTCTGTTTGAGTTGAAGGGAACAGAAGCAGGTTTTCTTGGCCTACACAGGCCTAAGTCTCTGGGCAGGTAGATTAATTGGAATAAGTGATTGTTTCAAGTAATGTTGGTCATTTCTTTATAACTATACCATATGTAAACCACACCATTTTTGATCCTATTGGTGGCTACCCCATGACACTTTCTCAACCCAAATTCATCGAGGTGTCTTTCTTCCTCGTACCCGAGCTCTGACGCCGAAACGGGGGCCCGATCGAATAGGATTTTGAGCCAGAACTCTGAAATGTGCGTTATATATGTCTTAATTATTAGGAAAGCTGTCCGCATTGCGTTAATTTCTAGCTTTTCTCATGGCACGATCTCGTAGATCGCAGGTGTGTTAGTCTTGTCGCATTAGAGGCTAGAGTTATATTATAAAAGTTATCTTTCCTTAGTAACTTAATTTCGAACACGCAGCTGTTGATGATCAGTATACCTTTGAATATCCGCTCGCTTTGTTCTGTGGGCCCTACGTTCAGGGCTAGCCTAGCATGCCGTTCAAGAGTCGTACGCCGAACTCACCGAGGAGCCCTCCACTTAGCCCTACGATCTTGAACGCAGCCCTGGGAAACAAAAAAACACCAATGGTTGGGGCTCCACTCGATTTTGACAAACCTTGTCTCCTGCATAATCAAAAATAGTGCGTGGGCACGCTCGTCAGGGCCCTAACACATTACGTTTTGGATAAATCGTGGAGTTATTTATAGTAGCATATGACACAGAGTGGCAACAACCACGTATGTTGATACATTCATCAAAAAGATAGGAAAGCCAGGCAATAAAGATAATTTAATGGGTCACTTCACTGGCATTTGCTTGAATGCCTTATTTGTTTAGTTAATAGCGTAACGTAACAAGATGAGAACATAGCTTCTGTGGGTTAGGACCGCCTCTCCAAAACAACAGTATAAATGTGGTCTCCCAACTCATGTAGCTGGACATCACTTTGGGACTATGGATGTTGCACAGGGGATGACCCGGAATTGTTATCTTCCGACGTTGTGAATTCAATCTTCGGTAAGTGTGGTCCACTATACAGGAATTACTGACCATATTTTGCTGTTTACTTTTATGCCAGCCTACCATTCTCTTATTTCCGCTATAATACACCTGTACTAAACAAATATTTCGGATACGCTTAGGCCACTGAATCCGAGCATCCCTCTTGATGGGGGGTCGGACTATGGATTATTTCTAGTCTTGACAGGACAGACCTTTAGGATTACGCCTACTACTTGTTTTTCCCATCAAGTGGAGGGATATGCCTACCACAACGGATGATCATTTGTATCATGATTCTCGGTTCTATCTCGAATTTTGTGAGCCTAGCCGTTCTTTGAAGAAAGAAGTCGAAGAAAATAGTTGAAGTTAACAGACAAGTCGCCGAGACAGCCAGAGCAGACGAAGCTGGACAGAGCGATCAGCACAATTCAGCTCTAAACTTGAGCCTTCGGACTAAATCTAGAAGTTGAGCTAAAAAGGCCTTGATAGCTGTGACACTTATTGCACGGGAAACCAGTTTTACCATCAAGTGAAATCGCAAAATAAAGTTACCAGCCACGACCTAAAGTTGTTTTTACAGGAATTTGTGTTGGATATAACCGATGAATTTGAAAAATTTTGTTCCCGAATATCACCAGAATGCACACTGAACTCATTAGGTAATACAACTCTTGATACTTTCAATCACGATTTTAGATACTGATACTGCTACAACAAATCTAAGATAGAAGCTATGGATGATCACAATAAGGCAAATAATGGACTTGCAATGCGATGGCTGTTCCTAAGTTACCCTTCATTCCTATGGGTCAGTGTAGGATAACTATCTACATTTACGTTCGTAATTACACCTTTCATGGCGCTCAATTATGGTAGCTTAAGAGCTTCGATTTCTCGCTTCAACCTTATTATGGAAAGATAACATTTCTGTGAACACATCTAAATTTCTGTTGAAACTTCACCATTGGGGCAGTCGATGCATTTTCATGTGCTTCTTGTTACTGAACCTCTCCAATCTCATCTAGGCATCGTTCATACTTACGAGTGGTTCATTGAATCATGCGTCGAAATTAAATAATACAAATGTTTTTCTCAACCTCGGATCGAGTTCTATCGTAATAAATTAATGAATGCATCGAAAGCTCACTAAGTATAAGTTTTCGATCTTGAAAAATAAAGTTTCATCCAAACTGAACGACTCTAACCACCTACTGTTGTTCCATTCACAATTCTTGTACCATCATCGCTATGAATAGTAAAGTGAAGGCGAAGGTGATAACTCCTTAGCGGGGGTGATGTGTACTCGCACCGTTCTTTATTCCTTCCTCTCGTCACTGACCACTTTGGAATTAGGATGATATTTGTGAGAAGCAACAATGATCAATAAATTCACGTACGTTTTATTAGTCCTGAAAAATATAATATCATAATATGATTTGTAATGGGCAGTGGCAGAATTTTACCCAGGAGCTCCAGCTATTCTAATTTTCATAGTTCATAAAACTATGGCGTTCAGGAGTTAAAACTTCAATATATCCCCGACAGCTAGAATGCACTACGCACCCAAAAAAATGACCAAAATTTTCTTGGTATACGAAATCATTTAGGCTTATCCAAGCATGTGGTTCTCTGCTTCTTTTGGCCTGTAAAGATTTCCATTTGTTTTTTTAAGGATCTGGATCCACCGACAGAACGTTGATCGATAATTTCTCTACAAACCTGTTACGCCACTGATGATTTTGGCTTCTGGTCCTACCACCATGCGCCGTATCCGAGCCATTAACGACATTGACAGCACAGCGAGCTCCGGAGTTATTGTCTCACAGCTCGGTACAAGTTGCCACTGACCGGCGGGACGATTCCACTGCGTCCGTTCTGCGGCCTCAGCGTTCTTCGGCCAGCTACGTGAGTGTCGGGAATGGGCGAGGCCTCTTGTCTGTGGGAGGTGTTTTACCTGGCCACAATGACCTGTGGCCACTCCTCGTCTTCGTTGAATTTTCCTGCAGATATTCTCTGTGTGCTGTCCAATTGGAGCACATGCTCGGCCTGGTAGCAATACCTCATTCCGCTCTCTGGACTGGTGTCTTGTGGTAGAACCCGGCTTGCTCTGATGTCATTATCCAGGGGCTGAGGTGTTTAAAACAACAATAAACGTTTAATCCACCCATCAGTTTCGACAAAACTATACTGTTGTGTATACAGTCGAAGCTCGTTTATCTTGAATTCGAGTAGATCGAGTAGTTAAGAAAAGACTTTGTGAAATTACTCCATTCGGAAATTAGAGATATCGAGGTTGTAAAATATCCTTATAATTAAAAATAGGTGTTGTCTGGGGCACTGCATTCAGTGAGGCACTCACTTCAAGCATATGCTCATGGTTCATTTGCACAGTGATAATTCAAATGAATCAAGTATCAGGTGAAGTTTCAACTTGTATTCTTAATTCGAAAAAGGGCTAGCTACTGACAAAAACAACAATTAGATACCAAGGGAAATATATTTCAATCCTACCACCGTGTTAACATGGACACCATATTTCAGAGAAAAAAAATTGTTGTCGGTACAGTTAATACACTGGTTCGAATTTTAATTTTTAGCACCGTTATTGACGTGAAAAACTCATTCTCATAACAAAGCGCTCAAAATGACTGAGCTCAGAATGATGGTTCATAATAATAATGGTATTAGAAACCAATTTTAGGTTCGTTCTAATATTCCATATCTACTGATTTGTACATAATAGGACTAATATCTAACCCGTCCTTATCCTAGATAAAGACTTATGGGCTTCGGAGCAGCAAAGAGGGTCAAGATGAAACCGATGCACCAGGGGAAATGATGTTATGCTCCTCCTGACCTTGCTCATATTACTCTGAGGTGTGACCCAGCGGTCCAGTGCATAGACAAAATTCTGATGCTTTCTTAAGTGTATGTGGAAGTTTGCGAGAAATTTGAAGCTTAGTATGTTTATACTCGCTTAACTTATCTGGTTGCCGATACTTACATTAGCAGGTATATATGAATTAGATCTTGCATATCGCAAATAAGTTTTGTTGGAGAGAGAGCCAGCATTTATTTTATCGTCTATAAAAAGTAAATAAGAATATTGCTACATTAAACTACACGAAGTTTGATTGACACGAACAAAAACGGGAGATCCATTCTAAAATACTGTTAGACTTTTTCTAGTTTCCCCTTTTATCCGGTCAAGTCCTTTACCAAGCCAAATACCCATTACTGTTGTATGGGACAATCTAATTGAAAATTTGAAGGTGATATATTCATTAAGACTTTACTTACCTGCTATGCCAACTTTCTCAAAGGATAAGCTTCATACGAGTGCTACTGATTTACATAATTAGATTAATTCATTAATTATATGGTAGGTAAAAGGATTGCTTAACTCCTCAACAGGCACTCGATTTTCTTTTCAATTTAAATTTTTTTTTGAGATATACCTTTTGCACTCGGAGAGATTTGTGATACGAAAAGGTCTCCGTGTTATTGAGCCATGGCCATGCATTAAACAATGAACCACACTCGAGATTTTGTATGGTTGTTTTTTTTTAGAGCCTATACATTAACCGTTTTTATACATTCTGTTACTGTACCTATCTCGCTCTATTATCAATATTTAATAGTACCATATGTGTGCTCCTTAACAACAAATCCTTCAAAGATTTTCTTTTATTCATTTCGAATAAATTGAAATCGTAAGATTCTGATAATATTGTATAAACACTTGATTAATCTTGCTCTTAGCAACCATATGATTTTTTACTTGTTATTGCCATCTACAACTAGATCCAAACTAGTAAGAAGTATGTAGTTAGTTCTTCTACCGTAGGTGTTACCACATATATGAAACTTCCGCTTTTCATAATATGTAATTCTTTTGTACAGGTTGTCGAAATATAAAAGAATTTTCGCACTGGTGCCCGCGTTAAAATTCAGTAGAAACCTCTCTATTTTCAAGTGAAGACTCAATTTCGTGGAAAGCTATATTTCACGCAGCGTATTGGCTCAATCGCAGTTACCCAGGAGCTGGCATATCAACGCACAAAAATTTATTGTTGTCAAAAAATGATTACAAAGCACATAGATAGAAAAAGAGCATTTATCAATGATAACAGGAAAAATGAACTAAAGAAGAGTTATACAAACAAACTAATATACGTTGGCTGGAGAGTTTCATAGGAAATTAGATTAATTTCTACCGTAGTGAGAGGTAATAAAGTGGTTTGATATCCTAATTTGCTATATACAATTCCCTGTTAACCTCTTAAGAGCGCGTACCCATTGAGCACGCACTACTGGGCGTCTCGGTAACTCTCTACGGTAGAACTGTATGTTCGGCAGTTTATCTCCACGAGAAACGTTCATATATCCAGTAATGCCATGGGGTGAGATTACCAATGAAATACATATAGCCAGAACTAGATGGAATCACCATATATTTCGATCTTGGGCAGACAAAGCTTTACAAGAACAAAAACGCATCACTAGTGTATAAGTGCATTTTTTTTTTGACACTTTTAAGTGATTATTTTTTACTGTCTGGTTTGAATACTATCTTAACGTCAATATACATATGTAATTACTGAGCAAGATTGAATAATATGTTTCCGAATAATTGTGCCATATAAGTAATGCATTGTACATATGAATCTAAATATGAACGGAGTTTATCATATTCTGTGACAGTTTCCAGATCCAGAGTTTTGCAGAGAGATCCATCTTCGACTCTCATATATGACAATAATTCAATTATATTGAAATTAAATACAAATTCCTTAGCTTTGTTGAATGAGACCCTTTGATTTTTCCAAATAAATTCTCAGTCTTCAAGCATACAGCTGATTGATCCAAAATATTTCCCTATCCTTTCGAAAAATTGGTTGGTTGCACCATAGAACGAGTGGCAATGCAAAATTCTAGTAATGCACCATATTTTATGGACATTGTATTAGAGGCGTGTGAGAGCGGGATTGGTATAAACTAAGATTCTACCACAAAGTATGTCCGTACGAAGCAATTACTTATGCAGACGTAATGAATGAAGCGCATGTTACCATTACAACCCCGAGACTATGTACAGTAAATGTTTCAAGATTTTCAAATTAGCCTCTAAGAATTATTGTCTAACTCCGCCTAGGGTTAATTTTTCTCTATTGGCAAAGAAACACGCATTAAAGATTTAAAAGTGATATTATACTCTATAATCACCCATTATGATTGTCTTGGATCTTAAGTAGATAGACCTATGCTCGAATAGTTAAGAGGACAGAGGTAATGATATTTATGTTATTACATTCGTGGATAATTAGGAATTCTTAGACTCAGTATGTACTGAGGTATTATTTTATCTACGTATCTGGCCGTAGTTATAATCATCCATACAGCAAACAACGCTTTTATATGATTTCTATTGTCAATTTCTTCAAAGTGAGAGCCAGATTGGACGACTAGATTATTTACCACTCCAATAGCAGATTGACAAGTTTATGTATCACTATGTGAGTCTCGTAACTATCATCGACAATACGATTTATATATATGCTAGATATTTCGCTTATCTATAGAGTCCCTTGGTTCTCTTGGTGTGTTGTTGTTGTTGGCCTTATGTTCATATAGGACTTAATATTTTTCTGGCGTGGGTAGGGGTGGTGGAGGGGGGGTGTGGCTATATAAAGAGATAACAATTGCAAAAACAACTATACAAATTGGAGACATGAGCAAAATAGGGAGAAATGTAATGGTCGAATGAATAAAATGATAATTGATGGGTATTTTGTAACTGAATTAGCAATGGCTAGAGTGAATCTAACAATACAAATTTTCATGCGCGTTGGACTAAACACAATGTGTTTAACGTAAAATCATTATTTAGCATCCGTATAAGATACACCGCCACACTAACACCAACATCGAGTGTGGAAGGCAAACAAGACATATGTCGCCACAAAAGCTAAGCAGCAGGATCAGGGTGACCATGGAGGAATAGTTAGTACAGCATCCTCTCTAACAGACGCAAGACTGCAACGCACACCGCGTGTAGTACCCGTTAATTGAAGACAAAACGTAATAATATCGAGGGAAAATGAAATTTTGTGCAAAAGCCCCTTGCAAATACCAAAAATATAGTGCACAAGCCAAGAAGCACACACATGAAAGCAGTCAATTCCTCTCTCTTGGTTCGGTGCTATTTACAGGCTGTTTAATCGTAAAGTAACCAACTCTACTATACTTATGATATTGTGTAACGAGAATGGTCAGCATGACACCACCGGCCTTGAAAAACTCGGTGAAGATAGCGGAGCATGTGCATATTTCAGACATTTAATCATTTGTTTATACAAAATTACTTATAAATTGGGACGAAGTTAACAAAGTATAGAAAGTACCAACAAACCACATACATATAATTCGAGCGTTAGTGGCAAACACGACCAATCCTCGAGAACAAAATGACGTAAGGTGGATCAGGTGACCGCCCTCTGTAGAGCATGAAGGCTCATTAGACGTTATATCAATCATTAAGAGAATATGCGAAACACAACAGTGTACACTAAACTCATTAAAACCAATTATTATTAATATCACGTAGCTCGAGCAGCATGTACTTTTGAAGTTAATGTCAATACTAATTGTTCGCGAACTTAGGACTATATATGTATAGTCGACTATTAACTTCACATAACAATTAATATAAATTATTCGTACGCGTAAATAGATTTTTCCTTTGCTTTGTCTAAGTAGAGACCATTTAGATATGCCTTTTGAATAGGAGAATTATATGTAGTCTAATAGTAATATATTTGAGTTAGAGTGTGTGATTAATCTTATGCACATTAGGTATTTTATTCATAATGGATACATTAGGATATCATTTTTAAAAGAATAAAATAAACAATAAGCTTGTTATATATTTTTGACATGAAAAAGCTCTATAACACAGTTAACCTTAAGGTTAAAACATAGTTCGATATGGCGTAAACTAAGTAAATAACATTATGGTCGAATGGAGGAAACATCGATGTAAAAAGAACGATAAGTTCCAAAGCGTAATCGATAACTAAATTTGCCACAGAATATAAAACATATTTAGATAAAAACTCGAAGTGCTTAGGGCCACCACTGGACTCCTAACACAGGAACCAACAAGGAACGCAACGGTTAGGAAAATCAGGTCCATGTAAGGAATCAAGCATCAAACCTCTGATGACACAGGCAAAGATCAAATGATTTGCTTCGCTAAGTGAATAATGGGAATTCACTTACGGTTCGACAACTCACATTGTACCCGGAAATAGCCCAGCAAGGTCCTCATTCTTAGAAACATTACCTAAATATCAAAAATCAACCACCATAAATTGCCTGGAAAAAGTTCAACGCACTTCTAAACAAATTTTACTCAAAGATATCTCCGTAACGATTGCAATATTTACCAACCAACAATAGTCATGATCACTACAATATAAAATATTTCAGAAATCAGAAGAAATTTCATACTTTCCAACATTAAGTTCCTATGAGATTATGACCCCCAAGCGCTTTGTGGTTTGGCGTGGATAAATACTGATAGTTGTTAAAGGGGGAAAATAATATTAAATATACATTCTCGTGCTTCGATGACAAAAAATTGTGTATCCGTGTATCGGCGACAAAGAGAAATTCCCAAAGAACTGTGAGATACCAGTTGGCAGTTTTTTCTTAAAAATTTGGGCGTTCCACGTGCATAATTGGAATATTTACCTAGATTAGTGTTATGAGGAAGCATTCCGTTGTATTTATGGGAATTACTTCCCCTTAAGAAAAGCTCTTGTTCATGATTTATGTATAGCCGCACAGATGTTGATGATATAGAACACTGCAACTTAACTTTATTATCGGGTAAAATAGACCATTTCTCGCTCTGTACTACTATTTTAGCCAATGGCAAGGACATTTTAATACATATTAAAATCTAGCGATAAACATAAGACGCATAAAGGAAGTACACTGTTCAGTAATAACTTTCAAAATAATATTGACCTAGATAAGAAAGAAATGTGTAGACTAGGCTCCTATTATATTCTCCATATAAGAAAGTATGTATTTAATTCTTTCGGCAAGGTCAAAAATATATTAGCTTGGCCACGGAGATCAATAATACAAAATAGGACGAAGAAAGCCATGAGAACCATAGCACGAAAGAGCTACATCAATACGTGAATGATAACAACTCACGTTTCCACTGGGTTGTCGGAAACTCTCGCGGACCAACGTAACATGGAGAACTTTCCAAGAACCAAAATGTTTACGCAAGGTTTACGTTTGGGAAACGCTCCGAAGGTTTACGCTCGTATACCGGTTTAAACGTGAGAGATGGGTAAAAAACACTTATGTCCCCGTAACCGTGCTCCAGAGGGGGAGATTCCATATTGGTTTACGGGACAGCGCCGATAAATCTGTAGAAAACCTTTAGGTTACGCAAACGAGTCGAGCAACAGCCAAACTCCATTGAGAAAAAACTTAGATTTGCTCAATCCGGTGAACGATAGTTAGTGGATTTCAATAAAATGGTTTTACGCAACGGTAAAATAATCCTCTTGCCTGAGCATACACTTACAGTTTAGAAACGCATAGAATCGATTTCTGGCGAGGCCACTAATGAAAACTAGTCTCTGTCCCAGCCCGATGTATGGGACGATAGTGCATGTATGGTTGCTTTCAGTTCAGTCACCATCCCCCTCTGACATGGAATTTTTTCATAGTTCCGAACAACCGCCCGAGGATACCGTCGGCGACGAAGGAGGTGATTTTTACACGTTAGAGTTTTGTGTCTCATGCTTCTCATCACTTTTTTGCATTTTCCTGAATAAAACTTGTGTGGCCAGCACTTCTTGATTTAGTTTGATTCTAGCTTGTAGCACAGTATTAACGAATGCTAATTTAGTCATTGTTCTCTATGACACACGTGTGCGCTGAAATTGACAGGATGTAGAATGAAAGAATTTTAACTGAGAGTCTTGGAAACCTGTCGCCAGAAATTTTTGATGACGCAGAATTGTATACTTTAAAACGAAAGACAGGAATGGTAGATCATTTGATTCTGAAATTATATAGATGTGGAAATACAGTGTTTATATGATAAGTAGGCTACACAAGTTTGTTTGGTTTTAGACAGCTTTCCGGATTTTCACCTGATTCCATTGTTACGGACACATTCTTTGTTT
>CAJDSM010018214.1:418-11120 GCA_903981925.1 Ostrea lurida
ATATATATATATATATATAATTATCAAGATTCATTCACGCATTGTTTTCAACTGCATCCCATTCATGGGGAAATGGCTAACATTATATAGAAGTGCAAAATATATCAAAAACCAAACTTTGAAATGTAAATATTGTCCAAATGACCTGAGCTTGGATCCCCGCTTTGATCAAGACGAGCCCCGTGCGTCATATATAAGCAGTCTTTAATAACCTTAATTATGGTAAAATATATGTTTGGTTTTTTTTTTAAAATAATTTTCTCAAATTAAAATATTTTTATCTATATGGGTTAAATAACGTTTCGTATTAAATTTTTTTTTTTTTTTTTTTTTTTTTAGAATACATGTGGAATGATTCAAGATGAATAACTCCTCATCATTTACCGAACTTTTTCCAATGACATCAAAGCGATTATGCCCCTTTATGCAGACCATATTTAATATCGGCCACAGGAGCGGCCGGTCTAATTTGTGTAATTGTGTTAGGATCTGCACATGGGGAATTGAGGCCGATGTTCTTTGGTTGGTGTTTTCGAAAATTTATTTCGAATTAATTTGAAAAGGTTTTGATATAAAAAATTTAGAATATGTTTATAAAATAAAAGTATACTCTAGATATATGCATTTCATTCTTTTATCATTATTCAACGAAATATTAAACTTTAAGATTTTTAGACGGGGTGCACGGTGACCCGTCTATTGGTTTAAGGTGGCGCCGGGGTGCTCCTGATGAATCTACTGCTATGAAAAGAGTGCAGAATTTTACTTAGGTCATATTTTGAAAGGGTGTTTTGAGAAATTAATATGTCAATCTGAAAAATTGAAGCATTCAACTTATGGAGTTGTTAATATATAAAATATTACATGTATCAGCCGCACTTCTTTATTGTTGGTAAAGTCTAATCTAAGAATCGAAATTCGAACCAACTTCACTCGTATCGCCATCGTTTATGTTTACGGGTGAGCACCACTGAGCCAAGCGGACCGGCAAAATCCGGCAGTAAGTATCAAGTTTGATATAATAATTCAATAAGAGTTCAGGGATCTCTCGCATTTGCGGCAATTGTAAGAAGCAGCCATTAGACGCGGCATGTCGAAATGCGGAGAAAACGGGGTCTTTCTCGCCATATCGTGGCCCATTACTAGAAACCACGGAGTAGGGGTCAGTTCAGGGTTTGTCTCGAGCTCGAAAGCGCAGCCGTCTGGGGCGAATCAAGCTTAAATATCAAGCCTTAATACACCGCTTTCCTATCTGCTGCTGAAATTAAGTCCAACACAACTGTCGTTCTAATATTAGCCATAGGGATCTAATGAGTTACTGCAGTCACCTCACCCTGGGCAAATGTTGCGGAGATCTAATGAACTTCAAGTCCTCTGGTTAGCTGAGATATTCCCCGCACCCCTATTTTTTATTTTTTCACATTCTCTCGTAACCTTTATTAGCCACTAACCAGGTATAACACTCTAATCATATCATGCCCGCCCTTTCATAATCTACTTCTTATTAAAGCGAACTTATCCATTAAGGACTTTTTTGGACCTCTGTATGCTTTAAATGATATAACACTCTGGCCCTAAACCTATCACTGTATCATCTTCATCCTACGTTACCTCGGCAAGGGTCCTATCTATCTTTCAAAATTGTTCCATATATCATGTAAGAGTATTTTTCTCGGTTGTCTTAGAGAGTCGTAGTGTAACTCGCTATGCTAATACATCCTGAATCGTTCAACAGAATCATTCATCCCACCTTCCAATAACCATATCTTTTGGTGCCTGTTGACATTAGACGTTTCTTGCCCCGCTAAGCCATCAGGCTCATGCGAATTTCATTTCCGCATATAAAGCATCTCAGGAATACCCACCAATAATACTCATTGTATACTGACAAGCATCGCCGTGGGAATCGCTGGCCCCTCCTGCGCGTACCCCCCTCGTAAAATATCGCGATCGTACGATGTTTCTGTGTCCCCTGGATGCTTTGTAGCGTTTTGACTGCTTTGTCTTGCTCCACCCATGTTCGCCCGTTTGGGCTTGTTCTTGGCTCTTATTTGCTTGTCTTCGTTCTGCTTGGGCCGTTTGACTGGTTTCTCTTTTTCTGTCTTGTTGGTCTGGTCGCTGTTTTGCCTGTCTCTATCGCCTGTGTCCCGTGCTCTTTCTGGCCACCCGTGCCGTCCTTCCTGTTCTTTTCTGTCTGTGGCCCTCTCTTATTTCCGCTTTCTTGCCCCTTCCCACGCGTGCGCATGCCCTTCCCCTATTGAGCACCTTTACATTCCGATCTGGCCGCCTTGTGCCTTGGCGACTTCTTGGCGCCCTCCTTGCTTGGGTCGTCCCGTTGGACCCCCTGTCTCTGTTGTCCTTCCCCTGCGCACCTCGTCTGCGCGTCTTGGGCCACACTTTCCTTCTAATTTTTTTTCTTTGCCTTTTCTTTGTTTCCTTTCTGTCTTTCCACCATTTCTTGTCACTTCCTTTATCCTGTCATTTCTCCGAACGTGCGCCTCTTCCTCTGTGCAACTCTTGTGCTATCCTGCGCGCTCCCACGCGTCTTTCCGGTTTTCCCTTCCTCTCCCTTTGCATGGCCTGTTTGACAGCGTCTTGGTTTTGCCATCAAAGCCTGCTCATTGGTTTCGTTGACGATTCTTCTTGACCCTGCTTGAGGCCCTCAATTGTGGGCATGACCTGCTGCAGGCTGAACCATGACCATCAACCGTTACTTTCAGGAATTCAGCATGGACAACAAATGGTGCCGCCGACCTGCTGTATGTTCACTTGCTCAACACCAAAGATCCATACGAATTTCATTTTTAACAAGATCACCGAAAGATTGACATGAGAATCGGATTTGAGTGGTTGCGTATGGCTTTTTCGCGAAAGGGTTAGTCAGCGGCGGTCGACCGGCGAGTACAGGAAGGTGGCCGTGGGTAATTTCAATACTTAAGTACAAGGTATGACTAAAGCTAGATGATTGAGAGCAGAGAGCGCATAAATGTGCCTGAGGACAGAGGCCTCGATTGTTAACCGTTTCTGGTATTGCTCCTGGATACGTACATACTACACCTGGATTGCCAAGTCTCTTTGCAAGAGGTAGAGATAAAATGACTGGGCCAGTTTTATATTTAATATGTTAGATTTTTAATTATTCTCTTTGCTGCGAAAGGATTGAACAGGCCAATTGAGACCACTTCAGATTATTTACCCGACTGAGACATCCGATATGATGTTCTCCATCAGGAACCGAAAACCACGATTACCGATGAAAAAGCCGTGGTAGATGATACGAAATAAAAATCAAGAAAGAAACCTATGCTAGTTATGTGAAGTAAAATTAGAAATGTTGTGGCAACATCCAAACGTGACTGCCATTGTAATTCGCCTGACCAGCCCTTGAGAGCATTGCACAACAGGAGAGAGAGAGAGATATGCTTAACAGGTAGGCTTGGAGCAGGGAAACTTAAGATGGTTTCATCGTATCGTGGTGTCATACATCTATTGACTTCGCATAACAGCAGTTTTTTTTTTGAATCGTGTTTTTCTTCTGGTATACTTATCTACAGGCATTGCAATCGGGTAGGAGTCATGTAGGGTTTTGTTGTAGTTGGAAAGTATATCGATGTATGAGTCTGGGGGAATCGAGTAAGTGGTCGTCGATCGTTTTCAATCTTTGTGACAATAGAGGAGGGGATGTAAATCAAGTAGTAATAAACGTGATTGGGTATCCCCCAGGATAAATTTGTAGTCTTATTTGAAATGAGGGGAGAGTCTCTGGAGTAACAGGTGTGTTTGGCTCTCCAGGAGGTGACCAGGTATCAGATCGATGGGATTGGTATAGTCAAGTTAGCTGGGATGTCGGTTCGGTCCATCAGTTTTTATCTCTGATATTGTATAAGGTAATTAGAAGTATCAAGGGTGTGCCCCTTAAACTGGTTCGGTACTCGGTCCTTGGTGACATGTATCCTATGAAAGTGATTAACGACATCATTCAATGTCATGTTATATATTTTATTCTGGTGATTTCCTTGTAAACTTGAAACTCGTATTGGATGTTTGTTGCGATCGAGGGGACAGCGCAGGTTTCGGTGTGACAAGATATGTGGTGCACTCTTGTGAATTCTTGTTAATATTGTAATTGTATTGGACTGGTAATGTTGTATCAGTGCGAGCAGTTTTTCGGGGCGTGGAACGATATATGGTGCATCAATAATATAGTCGAGTTGTTCATATTATTTAATTGCTTTCAAACAAATTGCATTATCTTTTTTTTTTTAAAATCATACATCTTCAAAATAAACAGATCTCATTGTGCACTTTGTAATAGGTAGTGAAATCCCGGTGGAAATATCGCTGTTGAATTTCTCTCCGTATGAAGCAACTATTTAATTAAGTGATTTTTCTTCAGCGTGGTTAAATTTTAAGATTAAATGTTAAATTTACGATATAAGTGTAATTATACGATTAAGTGTAAATTTCCAGATTTATAGTGTGCATTAAAAAAAAGCGCTGAAGTGGTTTAGTTGTGGCCTAATTACGGCTTCGTACGGTATTTTTGCTCCTTTCATTGAACTTGTATACTTTTTTGTCGTGATATTCCAAGATGATTTCTCAGGCAAATCTCAGTTGGCACCCTAATTTGTTTCTCAGATTTGAATTTCAACTGTGTTTCTCCAATTTTTTTGAATTGCATCTTCAGTCGTTTTTATTTATCTTTTAATTAGTTTGTTGAAGTTACATTTAACGATACTTATTCTGTCATTATTTTTGTCAAATGTCAAATTCATAGGAACAGTTTGCGTAAGTTTCAATGTTTTAAAAAGAGAATCTTAATAAAGGATAGCAATTAAAGTGTAATAAAAAGCAAAGTCGATGGCTATCTTTGTATAATCTTAAATTCTATGAAACACGAGTTACAGTTTAAGTAAAACATAGTCTTAGCTGTTAAATTAGTTGTCGGTTTTGGATAAGGTAATTTTTTTTTCCATACAAAAACACGGACCTATATTCACAACAGCCTGAATGCAATAATATTATAGTTCTGTATATATTTTGTGTGAAGCTTCTTTTGAAGGCTAGTATGTCTTTTTCGTTGTGTTTATTATTATTATTAATATATTTAATTTATTATTTTTGCATTATCTGGCTGTTTCAATGATACATATTCAACAGTTATAATAATTACAAAATTTAGAATGGTTTGAGAGAGAGAGAGAGAGAGAAGAGAGAGGAGAGAGAGAGGAGAGAGAAGGGAGAGACAGGAAGGTGTCCATATAGATTAAAGGTTAACTTCAACGTGTAAAAATTGCTTTTGTTTATTAGGCATTTACTTTCAAAATCTCATAATTTAAAAAAAAAAGGGCGGGGGACCTACTTTATATTTAATTGCTTTCTGACATCATTGTATTAGGTCGTTGATTGTTTTAACAGCTATGTTTCGAATAGTAATAGGAGCTTTGTTATAACTAAGGTATCCATTTACATGTTCGAGTTAAGAAGTTCTAATACAAGTAGTGACGGGAAAAAATTCCGTACGCAGCTTCTAATGCTTACAATTGCATATTAACGACCGATGTATATTGTAACATCTGACAACTTCGATGCGGTCGCATTTCTCGGGTTATCTAAAACAAGACCGATGAATATAAGTATAATATTCGATTTTATGATTTGTCAAAATATTATACATGTATGTTTTTGTAATACAATTATAGTTTTGTTTATTGATCATATCTTGATAATTTTCAAACTGTTTCAAATATGACTACGTAAATTTTCTGCCTGCTTTTTTTGCGTAGATTTCATTTCAGAGCTATCCGGCGCACTACACATAGACGGGGTCACGTACCGATCTAAAATGTAAATTCATATATTGTTGATATAATGGTAAAATGAATGCATTGATTACGATTAACTTTTATTATAGATATTTCTATACAATTTTTTTTTCAGAACTTTACACTATTTGTATTTTTTCGAAAACACAACCAAAGACTCGGACTTCTCCCTGTGCGATCTAATACAATTCCAAATAGACCGGCCGCTCCTGTGTCCGATAATATGTCTGCTAAAGGGGCATATGCTTTGATGCTCATTGGTAAAAGTTGGTACTGATTAGGGATATCATATTGATCATCCACATGTATCTAAAAAAAAAAAAAATAAAAAAAATTAATCAAGTTATTTGATTGCATTGTTTCAGTTGCGGGAAGTTATTCTGAATCTGAGGGGAGATTGTTTTTGATTCATCGAAATGAGATGTTTTAACTGTCAGTGCATGATGCTACCAATGTTTGCGTAATCTCTGGAAAGAGAGTTTTTCTACAACCAATTCGGGGCCACCCAAGTTTAATAAGCAACCCTTTTAAAGTATACAAAGTACTATAATAAAACAGAAACAGAAAAACACGTAGATACTCACTGAAGAATACAAACCAAAAAAGAGACAAAAAAAAAATCCACTACACAAATCTCAACTATAATAATTAAAAAATCTATTAATTAAATAATAATAAAAAAAGTGCAATAACCAATATCCACCAGTATACATGTATTGATATATATCATGCAAGAACAACTTTGCATCATAACCTAAGCAGTATACATATGAACATCACTTTCTTGATGATGATGTTAAAATATTCAAACAAATGATTTCAATATTTTGTTAGGGAAAGTACACAACTTCAACCTCGAACAAAAAAGTTGACATTAAAAAAAAACTCACTGGGAGAACAAGCACTAGACAACAACAACCTAAACGAATGGATTAAATGGTCTCAAAGCAAAGGCTAACTAACAAAACCATCGGTGATCTCGTGAACGCACAACTCGCGCTGTGAGGCTAGTAACGAGAATTTTTACCGCCAACCGCGAGATAGTGAAATAAGAATTTATCAGATTATTGCTGCTGTTGGTTCAAATACACCTCTGTAATTAGCCGTTTCAAACAATATTAATTACAGAAGAAAGCAAAAAACCAGCGACATACATTCTCTGTTCTGCCAAGAAAAGTTTTCAAACAATGATTTCTTACCAGACAGTTGCCCTCCGGTCAGAGCAACTTTAAGTTTTTTTTTTTTTTTTAACAAATCCTCAAAATGTGTTTTCCTACTTTAATTCTATTGCACTGAATGTAAGCCAAATGAGAGAAAGATTGAAAATGTAAGAAAAAGCAACAGCCAGCAGATGGATGGGATGTTTGATTTGGGGTTGCCTAGCATACTTAACTATTTGTTTTGTGTTGGTGCTTGCATTGGCAGAAACTTCACATTTGAATTCTCTCTCTCGAAAACTCTTTTAATAATAAATAGCCTGTGAAATGGTGATTATGAAATGCAATGCACCTTCATCCTTAGAATTAAAATATTACACATTTCGCTGTATAGTTTACATTGGGACATATATAGTTATATCCAGTCTAGTAAAATAGGACCAGAAAATTCTGCGGATTTAACAAAGCTCACCTCAGGATTCCTCTTCCCTGCTCTCGTTTCCGGATCTCGTCCATCCGCGCGATTTCCTTCTGTGACCTAGCCAAAAGCCTGCTGCTGCTTTTTGTCGATCCCAGTGAAATCAGTTAATAACACGATTTCTCCAGCTGAAATCAGGCGCATTAACAGAAATCAACACTGGTTAGCAATCCAGGCGCATCGAAAATAACATGGACTCAGCATATACGATTAATAAATTACACGACTTTCTCCAAGCGAAATATCAGAGTGCATAACAGAAAATTAAACACTGTTTTTCCAGCTGAAATCACAGGCGCATTAACAAAAAATTAACACTGGATTTCTCCAGCTAAAATCAGCGCAATAACAGAAAATTAACACTGGATTCTCCACTGAAATCAGTGCGCATTGCCTAGAAAATTTGAACCACTGGATTTCTCAGCTGAATCAAGCGCCATAACAGAAAATTATCAACTGGATTTCACAGGTAAATCATGGCCGCATTACAGAACATTAACACTGCGATTCAGAAAAGAGCTGAATTATTAATTGACAGATATCATTCGGAATTTTTTTCAACAACATGACGGAGCCAAATTTTTTGTAAGTTTTAAATCACCTTCTGCCCTCTCTATCCATTAAGCTATAGCATAACCAAAAAAAAAAACTAACAACCAAAGCAATATTAATCCACAATGATTTTTTAAAAGAAATTCCCCTTCTTGAAATTCAACAATGCCCCATGTGCTGGAAATGAAACAAATATAATCAAGACATAAATTGATACTCGGATGAAATTTTAAATAATAATATGGTAAATATATTATATGAATATTAATTAAAATGAAAAGTGATTACAATTAAGGAAGACGGGACCAAATCCAGAATTTTGCACCGCACTGTACTTAAAGCATGGCGATAACTGGTAACTAATGCATTTCTTTGACTATACTAATGCTCTTTGTACTGTAACAAACATACTGACTGTACTTAGACAATATCCCTTTGTACTAAGCTAGTTATCATTCTTATACTTAATGGACATATCTCTTGCTACTGTAACTTTAATGGACATATCTCTTTTACTGTAACTAACATATTTGTACAACTTAATGGACATAACTCTTTGTACTGTAATCTAATGACATATCTCTTTGTACTGTAACTAATGACATATCTCTTTGTACTGTAACTTAATGACATATCTCTTTGCTACTGTAACTTATAGATATTTGACTTACCGATATACTATGCTTTGTTTACTTGTAACTATACTAGTTACGCTAACTATGACTATCTCTTGTACTAGTAACTATGACATATCTCTTTGTTCACTGAACTTAATGACATATCTCTTTGACTGTAACTTAATGACATAATCTTCTTTGTTGTAACTTAATGACTATCTCTTCTGTACTGTACTAATGCATATTCTTTTACTGTACACTAACTGACAATATCTCTCTTGATAACTTAATGACATACTTACTACTACTGACATCATCTCTTGTACTGACCTAGAAGACATATCTTTGTACTACTTATGACATTACCTTTGTACAATGAAATTTTTATAAATTTAATAATATGTTACACGAGAACCAAACAAATCAAGTGTAAATGAAAAGCAGAAAAATTTTAGCTCAAGACAAGCATTCATCTTTATTTTCCTTGGATTTAAACGAATGAATATCAACAGGTAGCTTTCTGAATCAAAATGTCCTACAATGGAAATGTTTACGTTCTATAGTACACACTATAATGATCTGGAACATTTTATTGCACTTCAAATTTATCCTAGAAACGTTAAAATTATAGAATTGTGTGATCAGAGATACAAAATGCCTTTCAACATATTGAAATTTCCGTGAATTCGCTGAAGCGGAGAAGAATCTGGTCCGTCATCCTTACAAAAAGTGATTACAATGTAATGAATGGAATAGTCTGAAACAAGGTTCAAAATGGGAATCAAGCTTTCCACATGCATATACATGTACATATATAATAAAAGAGTATTATGTAGTAATATGCACCTCCGTGTTGAAGAGACATTATTTAGTGATATTAGTAATATTTACCCTCGCAAAGCTTAGCTATAACCAACACAGAAAGGGGTTAGTCATTTTTTCCACCAAGATCGAATTATTGTGAATTGTGACTGATATGTTTTCATTTACAAAATATCAAAAGTGCACATAATAATCAAATATGCAAGTAAATTGAGTAGAAATATAATACATGATGCTTGAGCACAATACTACTGTACACCGGAAAATTGACTCGCGGAGTTCATTTTTGCTATTTTTGCTGAAACAAAATTTCTGCAAATTTAACATTTGAATAGTGAATTAATTTTTCATATTGATAACAAATTGAAAAGATTTGTTTTTCCACAAATTCAACTGACCAAGATTTGTTGCTAAGTGAAAAAAATCACGATTTCTTCCGACCGCGATATGAACCCGCTATACAGTATTTAAAATAATTAATGGTTCCAGTATTTGGCATTCAGTGTTAAACAGACACACGAGACTAAGTGAGTGACAATTTGCCACACGAGACTAAGCGAGTGACGATTTGCCTCACGACGTTGATCTGCTACACTACACTCCTCCCCACCGAGGACTTACCTGTGTTCGCCGACAGATCGCATTGAATTTCTCCGACTGAGCATCAACTGTTTTCTCAAAGTCATCCTGTCGCCGTAGTAACTCCTCCACAGCCTGGATGTTCTCTCCGACATTTTTCTCTTTCATCAGCGGCTCACGGATGTTCATCCACGCCTCCAGCTGTTCCATCTCGTGTCGTAATTGCTAAAACAAGGATAAAAATAACTTACCAATGAAGTATTAAGGATAAAATAATTTACCAATGAAGTATAGGATAAAATAACTTACCAATGAAGTATTAAGGATAAAAAATAACTTACCAATGAAGTGATTTAAGGATAAAAATAACTTACCAATGAAGTATTAAGGATAAAAATAACTTACCATGAAGTATTAAGGATAAAAAAAAAAAAAAATAAAAATAACTTACCAATGAATATTAAGGATAAAAATAACTTACCAATGAAGTATTAAGGATAAAAAATAACTTACTAATGAAGTATTACATGCTCTTATTTACATTCAAGATGTGTTTGTTTTCGTGAAACTACAAAATAAACACAAATTCCCTACGAACATAGCAAATTTCTGTGTTAGCAAGGTTGACTATGAATTCTGAGCTTAACCAAAGCTATGACTTTTGGCATCACA
>CAJDSM010018215.1:4228-25000 GCA_903981925.1 Ostrea lurida
TAAACTGTAAAACCACAGTATAAAATGTTAATAAAACACTACTATTGCATGGAAAGAACTTTGACTGTATATGTGTTTGCATTGATATTGTCTGTATTTAGGTGTTCCGAATAAGCCATAAAAAACATAGGACTCTGAGTTGACATGACAAGAAAGTGATTGGCAGTTTCCGTCAGAGGACTCTGGACCCATGCAAGACTTTTAGAACTATTCATAGATCTGGATCCAGGACTTATTAAACGAAATTGAAATAGGATGTACTTGATCAGCATACCTTAGGAGCTTGAAAGAGAGGTCTTGACCATAGGGCATTCTGGCTCCATGTGGTGTAATCTTTAACGCTTGGGACGGAGGTTTGGACCCAAGGGCTGTGCTAGGAAGTTCTGTGTTCAAGATGTGGATGTAAGAGCTTTCATGGAGTTTTTTCGGGAAGCGAGCCATCTCCGGCTCAAATGAAGAGGAAAATTGGAGGGGAGGGAGAGAAAATATCAAATTTAAAGAATTTAAGTGAGAGGTTTGAAATACCTGGAAATTATTTAAAAATGGAGAGGTTAAATTTCTGATAAAATTATAAAAGACCTTTCCGTGAGATTCAGATATGTAGTAGTTCAGTTTGATGATAGTTGGAAGACTGAATTTGTTCAGATCTTCCCGGCTAGCGCTGTTTGGTACTCAAATACAACTCTTTTCAATTTATGTTTAAGTTATGCTATCACTATGTGAAATAATTAAATTGTTTGAGGCGTTGTTAAAACTTTAAAATTATTGGATGTAATTCCAATTATATACATGCATATATATGGCGAGATGGGCTTTTTGAATGCGAGCGACTGTGACGTCACTTAAAATTTCTTATTTCTAGATGCTCAATTGTACTTTTGGTCTATACACTGTACTTTTGATTGGATACATGACACTGAGATTTGACCCGGTTGGTTAAATTGAGCGTACACGAGATGGGAAACTTAGCGATTGTGACGTCATAATGCCGTGACGCAAAAAATAATAGACACGTCACAGCCTAGAACATTATTCATAAGCAAAAAATAAGCAAAAAAGAAATGTAAAGGAACATAAAGCAAAATGCATTAGAATGGAGAAAAGAACTTACCTTCATTCATTTGTGATTTGCGAACCTGTTATATTTTCGCTGATTTAACGGGGATTATAGAAAAAACATATTTCGTTTTAACCCTTGGGGCTCCCGAATCCCTCACGCGTCGCCGGTAAAGACCTCCACGTTTGCAAGCCGTGTAAATCAGGGGGGAGTCTAATGCGGTGGCGCAATTTACTAAAAATGAGAAAAAAGTGTAGTTATTCTTCCTATCACCCACTGGACTATAAAACAATTTGTAATTAGCTAAGATTACATTTATTAATAAGTTCATGGCAAAGAGTTCAACACAGGCGTCATATTGTCCCATAGATCCAAATGCGTGTGGTTACCAATCCAAGAGCCTAACGACGCGAAAAAAAAATTCCATGTGGAGCTCTTCCTCTGAACTATGAATGTGCATAAGTATCTTCTTTATTAAGGTTAGCTGGCAGCTCTCTGAAAATATATAAATTGTGGGTCAGGTCAGTTCTAGCAGCATTTATAGGGTATTTTCACTTTAAGCTACCGAATGACAAATTACATCAAAAATGTGTCCCATGAGGATACGAAATAAGTTTATTTCAATAACACTATCTTCCTGTGAATTTTTTTAAATAAAAAAAATTAGTTGCCGCTTAGCATTATAGAATAAAAATTCTAAAAAATAATACTGAAGATTAAGGTGTCCATAAATATGAAAACAATATTAAAAAATAAGGGCGTCTCTAGGAAATTATAAACGCCATCCACAGACAGTGTGTTGATTATTCAAGTATCCTCTCCTGCCGACCTAACATCGTCATCAAATAGATTATTCTAAATGATGTACGATCCTACGCGCGCTACTGGCATTAATATTAATGTGGAGCGATGTCTTTGAAAAGATAGACTTAACATGTAAGATCGCCAAAAACGATGTCTATAAAAGAATCAGGAATCTGTAATGAAAGGTTATATGACAAAACAAAATCTCTTCGATAAATACTCGCCCCATTGCAAAGTTGATAAGCCCAAATGTTCCAAAATTGGGCAGATGACGACTATTAATAATACAGGAGAGACCCTTGGGTTCTTCCAGTACTGGAACACTAAAAAAGAAGGTGCGGAGGTGAATGTATATTCTAGATCAGATAGGGTGGCGAGATTGTGCCAATAACCATAATGGCACAGGCACACCAAAGGCATCCACGGTAAGTATCACGTTGTTTTGTCTCCGTTTCGGCTGGTGAGCGAGCATCTCTTGGTCCTTCCTCTTTGCACAAATTTAGTTTTGTAATGTTGATGGCTAACTATGCCTAAACTGGAAACCCTAAAATTCTGGACCGCAGTAGGGTTGATAAATGATCCTTGGTTATTTAGTACAACTAAGTCGCATAATATTTAAAAAATGTCAGTAGACTTGTTATAGTATATATACTCGATTCGTATCAGGAAAGAACTTCGCTGCCCATGTAGCCCTTATAGTTATACATATAGTTTTCCCCACTGGTATGGGTAATAATCAGAAATCGTAGTTCCAAAATTTTAATTGTCGATGAAAGGATATATCATCTTTACTCTTGTCACATTATTATTCATATTTTCCATCCTGTTCTACGAAAAGGTCTGTTAGCATATCGAGTCCATTAAGAAGAAGGGGAGAGAGAATTTAAAAAGGTGATTAGCGAATTATAAACTAAGCTTCTTACTTGAAATCATTAAAAAATTGTGAATGGCCTACTCCACCAAAAAGATCAATTAGTTTTCTCAGGAAGCTTGGCCAATAGTGTTGCCTGATTGTGGGATAGCTTTCTTGTTCTGCTGGCCAGTCTTGGCGTTTGTTGTTGGTGGCGTTACAGTAAAACAAAAGAAAAGCCAGAACCTAATTACAGGTGAACTCACCACCAAGCCAAGAGCGGTTCTCCACCATAAAACTAAACGCTGGGGGTGATCACCATCTGCTAAAACAAAGCGATGATAAGGAACGCTAGATTCCCACCCACTAGACAGAGTACACGGCGTAGTAGACCGCCTGGAATACTGCCAGGCCGCTGTTCACAGGCGAAACTCCAAAGGACGCAACTATGCTTGTTGACACTTGGGCCGTGTGTCGCCAATATTCCATTGTAAGATTCATTGAAAACACACCCGACTCAATAGGAAGCGAAAAACTGTCACAGTGATACTTCTTTGTACAAATCTACAAGATAATCGTGCTACACTATGGGTATAGAGAGCGGGAAGCTTCCTGAGTTCGTGTGAAGGCGGTAATACTTTTGAGTGCGGCCCTCCATACTCTAGAACCCGATCTAAAAGGTAATGTACTCCAATCGAGGTTTGACGTTCGCATATACTACCGGTACGAGGAGGTTGGAGAGGGTATAGCACACGGTCACCGACCTGCCGATGCGTTAGAAGAACCAAGACGTGATGCGAAAGATCGTCAGTTTGTGGAAATGTGTTACTTGATATGATACTAACTGTTAACCACAGGTAATGCAGCAATGATACGAGATAAAAAATGATGATGCTGAAGTACGGTCCGAATTCATGCGTGAAGCGGTACGGGGCACGTATACGGGTGGATGGGTACAACCGTGTAAACGTGAAAAATAACAGATAATTCGTGTGTACGGAGACTAGTTGCACACTAATCGCGAACACTGTTCACGACAAATGTTTTTATGTAAGAGAGAGCAACAGCGGCTCTTCAAGGAAGAATCTCGGGAATTCAGGCGTGCATCTAACTGAACACATTTAAAACGTTCCAGCCGGGAGCTAACAAGGTAATGAATCTTGCTTGCAGTAGTCCATGTGCTCGATGACGCGTACAGATGCTAGTATCGTTAAGCGAAAGATTGGTCGCGTCATAGAACAACCAATTACATTTGGGCACCCGCCTGCATGATGGGAGCACTAAAAGTACCGGCGAGAAGTACAACCATTGACTATGAGGATGTCCCTACCATTACGCGGAATACCGGCGGCTGCCCCTGGAATTCTCACACACTCCGCCCCATACGCCACCTAGCCACACTTCTTGACGTGAGTGGGTGCGCTCACAGGAAGCATCTTGAACCATTTGCTGTGAGAGGTTCGTTTTAAGAGATAGATGCCCTTGGTGAGGGGTCTTTGAGGTAGGGAGTTTCTCCTTGCGTTTATCCTTTTGCCAGGCCGTGAGTATTCTTATAGAACGAGACAGCGGGTATCACCATTGTGATTCAGACTTAGCAATGTGCCGATCAACAGATTACGGACTGACGAACCGGCAACTAGAAACTAACACAGGGTTTTAACGCCAATTACCTAGTCGGAACCGCCGTTCGCGAGCGCGGGAACCCGGATAAACCTATCTACCCTTATGTCCGGCTTTAGAGTTAGTGAGTTGTTGTTCACGAGAACGGGCTGGGAATATACTGGTGAGCGCCTTGTGGATGGAACCCATCAGAACGCGAGGGTGAGCCGTACATAAATTATGACCTCAGGTTAGTGTCCGGTGCTTGTTATTTATGTTGCACCGTTGCCGAAGTGAAGCATATTATGTATGAGAAAAATCCAGTTTTGGTGGAGTAGGTATTTCTGCGGCTGGCATAAACAAAAGTTGTGGAAAGTTAAGTGAACTAGATTCGTATACGAGGCTTCCTGGGAAGTCATTTGGCTCCTAACATACGTACAGGGCGTTGCGGGTGTGTCATATGTACCCATAGAAAAAATATGTTGGTGGGTATTATGGAGACAAGTTCCGTAGTGAACAGATCTCAAGTGGCCCCTTTACATCTATAAAAAGCACGATTGGGGTGCTTCTGTTCAATTCAATAATATTCGGCGTGTCACCCTGCACACAATCTAATAGAGTCCCAAACATGAGTGTGTTTCTACGACTCCGACGGCGCTTTACCAGGTGGCGATATCTTTTGCCGCGGCTAGAAAGTATGAAATAAAACGTACTTCTTGGGGGCCTTTTTATCAATGTAAATGACCTATATGACAGGTAAGAACACATCAGTCAAACCCCCCGAAATCCAAACGTCTTGTGGCCCATAGTTAATGTGCAAGCGGGATGGATATCCATTGAGGGAGTGACAGAGAAGTATGCTATGGAGGCAGCAAAGCACTCGAGATGGACCTATGTGCTACTCGGTACCCCGATTATTGAAAGGGCACTACCATGGTGCAATTTTACTTGTATATAAGTTATACATTTTGTTTGATGGAGGTTGAACTGGTGTTGTACATGTGTGTTTTCCTTGAATTACACCAATTTTGTTGTTTGATATGAAATACAATTCGCCCGATGAAGGGGGTTTGTAATTTTTCCCCTTTGAATATTATATACTCCGTAGATACCTACACAATAACATGTCCTGTTTTTGCGCCTTAACCTACTTTTTCTTGTTTCTCACATTTTAAGTCTCATGGCAGAGTCAGAGTTTTGTTTTGTTGCAGCGCGTGGTTGTAAGGAACCGACATTGAGGATTTGAGCACTATGATGTGACAGCGACTGAACGCTAAAAAACCGTTTGGCGATTGTTGTCATTTTGTTAATGATATGGAGTGGTAGAATGTGTCGTTCTTTTGCGGGTACCGACTAGAGTCTTTGTTTTATGTTTTAACATTTAATTACTTCGGACGTATCCCACTTTTGTAGAGGGTTGGTTTTCCAATTTTAAATGGGATTAGAATGGAAATCATTTGATTCAAATGGCACTTTCGCTAAGATTGTGAGTAATAGGGTGTTTATATGACACTTAATATAGGATGCACTTAATGGTAAAGTAGGCGCGCCAATACTCAGTTATAATGCAAGCGAGCGAAATGTACACGAAACCAGCTGAAGCAACTACACTCACACGCAAAATCATTAAATAGGCGTAGCACCTGCGTGTAAACTAATATGGAGCACGCAGCCGGAGGATTGTCTCATGTAATTACCGAATGTGAGACGAACGTCACTCTGTGTATATCACCGATAAATGGAAAGTTACGCTTGGATTCAAGTGTCTCCTATAAGATTTCATGTAAAAACATTTGTTTGACAGTTTAAAGTGATAGTGAGGTCTGATAATATTCAGTGTGTCTTTGAATCATTCCCCATATTCCTTAAGCATTACATGCATATAACTAATCGAGTAGATTCAACTGTTTTGAATTAACATACTGACAGTGGCCTGTTGATACTCACCAAAAGAGATTGATAGCAATTGTATGTTCTCTCTGACGGGCGAATGAATTTCAAACACTCCATCGATTCCTGATTTATTGCAGGGATATCTTACGTGTGTTTCAACAATTCAAGCCGGCAAATAGAGAGACTACCATCCCATTCAGATCCGGGACGTGTTAACAGCATCGGTCTTGACCCCTAAGATTCAACAAGGTATGATACAACTAACGACAGATGTAGCTCATCATAATATGCCTTCGCCTGTCACCTTGCTCCTCCGCCGCCGGGGTACCAGATGAATTTGCACAATTCAGAGATTCATACATGTATTGAAATCAATGACAGTACAGCTACAGGTGGATTAATTGATTATGACTGTTCACTGTGGGCTGGCCCACTTGGAAGATGACGCCTCACAGTTGGAGTGGACAATTCTATATGTGTGTTATATCAGTTCAGTTCAATACTACAAATCCACTGTGTTCAGTGGACTTAACGCCCACTTCTAAAAAATGGCCTCAAGAGTGACCAGTGCGGCCAAATTAAGTTTCACCTGAGTACTACTGTCACCATAAACCGTAGCATAAATCAGTATCTTTTGAATTCTTTACTCTGTGATTTCTTTTGAAAATCAAATTAAAAACTGTAAACACAAGCGAGAAAAGCCTCCAAAGACATGATTCGTTGTCTACAACGTGATAATTCTATAGAATGGAAAGAGATATGACGTCATATTATCACGCATTCTCCTTATATGGAAGTATATTTCAAAATCAGATCTGAAATGTTTGTAGTTAAAATAGCCATTTGATCGTATTCTGGAACTGTAATCCGCCAAAAAATGCTATGAATAATACCCCCACATGCATACTTTTGAATATGTTCGGTTAAATACGTATAGCTTATTGTCCACAAAGAGAATAAGACCATGGGTAATATCAATCCCGCAATACAGATAATAAGTAACTGCGGCATGCCTCATCTCGAGACTTATGGATCTTGTTTTTCATACGGTTGGGTAAATCTCATACAATAATTGAAACAGTAGCTTTGTTGTCTTGTATCAATTTGCTTTCAATGTTGTTAATTTACGTACAAAAAGCATAAACTTTATGCCAGATGTATAACTAATCAAAAAAATCCGACAAGATTTAATTTTTCGTAAAATAAGGATTAATGTTACTGTTTAAGTTTCTTTCCCCTGATTGTAAGCAACCAATGGCTGACTCTCATCTATCTTTCTGTCTGTGACTGGACTGGGAGTTACGGAGAAATTAAGTTTTTCCACCTGTCTGTGCCTCTGCATGAGTCAACAGTTTTGGCGACTGCTCAACCTTATTAAAAGAAACTTAAAGTAACATTATCTGTATCTTTACGAAAAATTAAATCTTTCGGATTTTTTCTGATTATTTACATCGGCATAAAGTTTAGGCTTTTGTTACGTAAATTAACAACATTGAAAGCACAATGATACAAGATCGAACAAAGCACTGGTTTCTAATTATTTATAATTTACCCAACCCTATGAAAAACAAACAAAGTCGACGAGATGAGGCATGCCGCAGTTACTTATTATCTGTATTGCGGGATTGATATTACCCATGGTCTTATTCTCTTTGTGGACAATAAGCTATACGTATTTAACCGAACATATTCAAAAGTATGCATGTGGGGGTATTATTCATAGCATTTTTTGGCGGATTACAGTTCCAGAATACGATCAAATGGCTATTTTAACTACAAACATTTCAGATCTGATTTTGAAATATACTTCCATATAAGGAGAATGCGTGATAATATGACGTCATATCTCTTTCCATTCTATAGAATTATCACGTTGTAGACAACGAATCATGTCTTTGGAGGCTTTTCTCGCTTGTGTTTACAGTTTTTAATTTGATTTTCAAAAGAAATCACAGAGTAAAGAATTCTACAGATTATGCTACTTTAATGATACAGTACAACTCAGGTGAAACTTAATTTGCCCACTGGTCACTTTGGGCCATTTTTTAGAGTGGGCGTTTAAATGTCCACTGAACACAGTGGGTTGTGTATTGAACTGAACTGTATAACACACATATAAATGTCCACTCCAAATACCCACTGTGATTCCAAGTGGCCAGCCCACAGTGGAAAGTGGGCATTCAAATATCCACCTGAGCTGTACTGTCATTGTTATATACATGTATGATCTCTGAATTGCGCGATCATCTGGTGACCCCCGAGAGCAAGGTGAAGGTGAGACATACATTATGATGAGCTACATCTGTCTGTTATGTATCATTACCTTGTGAATTTGAGGGGTACAGACCGATGCTGTTGAACACGTCCCGGATCTGATGGATTGGTAGTCTCTCATTGCCGTCTTGAAATTTGTTGAACACACGTAAGAGATCCCTGCAATAAATCAGGATCGATGGAGTGTTTGAAATTCATCGCCCGTCAGAAGATACATTACAATTGCATCAATCTCTTTTTGGAGTTTCAACAGGCACTGTCATGTATGTTAATTCAAAACATTGAATCTACTCGATTTTTTATGCATGGTAACTGCTTAAGGATATGAAGATCAAACGAGAATATTTCAGACCACAGAGCAGAGGCACCTAAATGTCAAACAATGTTTTACAGAAATCTACTGAGCGATTAGCGTCGCCTTTACTTGTAGTTAGTACTGTTTCATTGGCTGTTGATATTTTAAATCTTTATAAAAAGCACCAATGAAGATGAATGATTTGATTTCAATTTAAATTGAAACAATCTGACATAATGCGGTATGTAAATACAAACTCTGTTGGTACCAAAAAAAACCACAAACTGGTTTATATGTTTAATTATGTTTTCTTCAAACAAACAACTCTGAATGTATAATGTGAACAGAGTTAAGGACAGCATGTTATGTGGTATCTACTGGACGTATACTTAATATTCAAAGGAAATTAACCCCTCATGCATTGTAAAAACATGGTGTAATCAGAGACAAGATGTACACAGCTCACCTCAACAAATGTTATACTTATATCAGTAAAATGCAGTAAAGGTCACACTCAATACTTCCTCAATGATAGTCATCCGCTCAATTTACTTATTGTAAATCTGTCTGCTACTCATTTTTAATGATAAAAGGCACAAGGAAGATTCCTGTAAGCCTCGAAATTATGTTGTAAATTTGGACAATATAAAGTTAATTAAAATATATATTTAAAAACTTCCTTGTAATTACTAAAAAAAAATCTATATGAAAGAAATATCACGCATAGCCCACACCACTGACACAATCAAGAGTCCCGGTTGGAGTGATAGACCTGTGTGTTTTTAAATGAACTGCTGCAAAAACTCCACCTGCATCCACAATGGTATTCTGATCACCATGCAGGCATTAATCAGCACCCGCCACAGGACTAGTCGTGTGTATCCCCAAAACTGTCACCCCAGAGGTCTTTAAAAGTTAATTTTGTGGTACCAGACATTTCAAGATTTTCATCTGACAGTCCCAATAATGAATTGTACTGTGAACTTGATCGGTCTGAGGAAATTCTAACCAGTCAAATCCTTCAGATTGGTAAATCTCAGGAACACTGTCATCCATGCAGGTTTCTACCAGACTGGCAATGATCACACACAAAATGCATCTGTTCCAAAAGGTGTAACCATTATAAGGTGCCAACATGAACACCCAGCTGGCTATATAAATATATATAAATAACTCTGAATTTTGTTGAGGTGAGCTTAGTTACATTCCTCTCCTATACACAAGATGATTACAAATATCATTTCCGAAACTCAACAGCATACACATAGCACATTGACATAATAATAATTTGTTGCTAATGCTAATCATTTTCTCTTTGAATAAAACATTTAAACACTGTCTTTTCAGTATCCTTTGATCGCAAATTCAGTACTAACAGCTCTTTGATAGCATATATATATATACATGTACAAATTTAAAGCAGCCAGGGTCAAATTTCCAAAACCTACATATTTTTTTTCAGTAGCGTAGCAAATCCTCAACCAAAACATGTACTTTACTTCTGTACAATATATTAGTATACCTGTATATACTTGATATTTTTTTTTTCTTTGCATACCTGCAATAGTACATATAACGAGACTGCAAACATCCAATTTATATAATTAATATTCATAGACACATATATCAATTACTTGGTTCGTGATTCAATCTTTTTTTTTTTTAAATCGTCACATCAAACCACAATTTTTCATTTAACGAGCTAAATTTTCAGTGATTTGACGTGTACAACAGGTTGGTGAAGGTTGAAACATCTGTATCGGAAAACAAAGGCTTGCTCCTGACTTGTAATCTAATCAAGTTTGAAATCAAATCAAACAACGGTTTATCTATTTCTAAAGATATAGATACATTGTTATTATCATTATTATTATTATTATTATTTACTTGATTTTACAAGCCAAGAGCAAGTCGTTATAACTGGAATGCATTAATCTTAGAGAACATGCAGTCGAGCATAAGAAATAGAAAAACAGACCTCGTTGTTTTACCCCATATTCGCTGCTTTGCATTGCACTTCTCGGAGTTACCTCTCTCTTCCTCAGAAAAAATGCTCAGCACAAACGCAACCAAACTGGACATGGCCAGCCCAGCCCTAAGCCCCTCTACTTTCACATTTAATCGTGAGACGCAGTAACAGAAACATATTAACTCGTCCTTTCGATGATTCGTGTTGTGAAACGCCGCTTTTCTTAGAGAGCGAGTTCAACAAAAATGTTGTACAAAATAAACAATAGACACAGAATTATATATTTTCAGCCAACTGTGTTTGAATTACAAATAAAACACAAGACTGCTATGGCGATGACGACAGCGATGACGTTTCTTCTTCTTCTTCTTCTTCTTCTTCTTCTTCTTCTTCTTCTTCTTCTTCTCACTGAGTTCTTCTTCTTCTTCTTCTTCCTAAACTACCCTGACTTGAACAAGTCAATCTCCTGCGGCACTAAGTGGTGATGTGTTTTACAGACGGATCCCAGATTGTTCCACTGCAGACGGATCCCAGATTGTTCGATCCCAGATTGTTCCACATGCAGATCCCAGATTGTTCCACAGACGGATCCCAGATGGGAAAAAAAAGGTGTCTGTTCTGGCATAAGGGATCTATAATAATTAGGCTAGTTAAGGTGGAATGGCTACTATATAGGGAGTGCAAGGTCTTCGCGATCAACACTGCCTTTTAAGGACCCTCTATATACACTAATTAAATGATTTTTTTTTTAGACATTGAGAACATTAAACCACATTAAAGTGTTAATGTTAAGATTATCTAAATAGTTTATATATATGGTATGGGTCATTTACCCCCAGGAAAAATGTTCAACTTGAAGATAATGTTCAAGTATATCGATGAAAATAAATCACCATTGCTCACTTCAATTCAATGAAAATAAAAATGCAAAAAAAGAGTTCTGTTAATTAATTATCTTTACCTACTGACATTTATACAAAGGTGCTTGAACTGATTAAGCAATTTGTCATAACCAAAATGTTCCTGAAAATTTTCAATTTGATCTAAGATGATAACTCTAATTGCTTTGTGTGCAAGAGTAGCCTGGCGGGGGGGGGGGGGGGGGGGGGGGGAGGGGGGGGGGGGGGGGGGGCGGGGGTCCTTCCTATATTTGTAATATCACAGACCTGCCCGCTGGTATGGGTCGCTTTTTTGACAAGTAAAATATCTATCAATGGGGTGTCATTTTCATCAATCTGTTTATTCAATGGGTTAGACAAATTTAATATGCCAAGTTTAGATAATGCAATGGATGTGTAAATTATATTCGCTGGAATTCAACCTCTTATAAGATTTTGTAATCAATGAAATATTAATGACATTTTCCCCCGAAATAATAACTTAAAACCCGGGTTATAATTACAATATGCACTTACTTGCATGCATGGGCGGCAACTAATAGTACATGAACAGGTCACAATATGATATTGGGGTCAGAATTTCAACGGAAATATATGAATGGGTATGGTTTCTACAAATAATGAAATAATATATTTTGGGGGGGGGGGGTTGAAAATCTCAGCGGGACGTCTGTCCCAAAAGTATAGGTTGCGACACCCCCCCCCCCCCCCCCGCGACGTAGCTCTAGGAATACATGTACACGATTTTTGTTTTCCAAATATTGTCATTCATGTTTCAAAAGGAAATCGGCTTATGCATTTTGAGATGTGGCAGATTCTTTCTAAAGTAGATTAAAATTAAAATATAATGTATATTTTTTTTTTACTCATTCGATTTATTTGAAGCATGTTGACACGTGAATTACTTTAAAATTGGTTTCCTGATTTGCACTTTCTGATTACAATATTGTATTAAGGCATATAACCTCGTTTCATTTGATTTACGGCCCTGTGATTCTTTCTGAGAACAGCTATAAATACGTGTAAAACTTTCTTCACAATGTTCTCGATCAAATCAGCGGCGAAGCTAGAAATAGATTTAACTTTGCTGGTTTGACAGACTTTCCTTTGATACGCTTGATCAATTGTTTGTGAATCTGAAGAGGCTGTCCGTACTTTATGATACTCCCCGGAACCAAAATAAAAATATAATATGAATATTTAATGTTTTCTGTATACATTTCGTTGAAGTGGAGTTTTCTTATAGTTTTGTTATTAGGAATACTACTAATAAAGCTTTCTATAATGTATGTTTGATTAGGGATACTAAAGTTGTGTTGTGATTAGGAATACTAAAGTTTTCTGTAGTTTTTGGATAATTAATCAAATAAGTGTCCCTCCAGTTTTGATCGATGTATACAGGATTTAAATTCACTCATAACATTTCTCTAAGATGTAAGGCAAAGATAGACGAACAGTGAGTCCTAAATTAGAATGACAAAAACAGAAGGAGTTGGACCAATCACGGACACCCTGGGCAGACACAGTGGTGGCTATCAAGTGCTAGGAGGAGTAAGCATCCCTGTTGACACGGTGACACCCCGCCGTGAGCCCATATGTCTTGATCAGGTAAAACGGAACAACCGTAGTCCAAATCAGTGTGTGAAAAACGACTTAACAATGGCTATGAAACACATAGACAGCATTTGACTCAATGGTAGTCAATAATTGGTAAATCTAAATTGTTTCCGACCATCGAATTTTTTTACGGAATCGCTGCTTTAACACGTGACTGTTGAAACCACCTGCAACAACAACTTTCTGTAAGTAGCATAGCTGCCTCGATTCAATAACTGATCATCGCAGAACAAGCTCTTGCGTTTCGAATAAGTGAGAGACATGATACACCATATGCAAGGTGACTGATGTGAATATGTTTCTTTATTCATTTTCGGATTAGATTGTAACAAATATGATTCTTCTACCCAGTTTACAGCCTGTTAATCTACGTTATTAAGTTCTTGAACAAGTCAATTTACGATGCATCGAACCGTTAATGAAGAATGAATCTCATTACATATGTTGGATTTTCCTCTCTCTCTCGTCTCTCTCTCTCTCTCTCTCTCTCTCTCTCTCTCTCTCTCTTCTCTCTCCCTCTCTCTCCTCTTCTCCACGTACGTGTTGACTTTGTGGACAATTGCGAACTACGTCAAATTTTGTTGACACGCCATCTTTGAACAACAACACGAATAATATTACTTCAACAGTGGCTGGTTCCTGCAGTCATAGGTGGCTCAGTTTTTTTGGGACTCTATTCAAAACTAATGAAAAGATTAAAAAAAAAGTTTTATCGCGCGATAGAAATAATCAAACTGTTGATACAGATTGCAAAATTCAACATCAGAGATAAAACAGTATGACTTTAATTAATTTAGTTATCACGTTTACACCAATGAATTACGAAATCAAATCGGTCGTATGGGCTGCAAGCAGGAGCTCAGTACTGTGGTCGATTTGTCTTGTGACATCCGCGTCAAAAGTGCACATACGGGCAAACGCCACTTCCGGGATATGTATACATTCATTACATAAACAGCATCAAGAAATTAAAAGGGCGTACCTGCCGAAGACTCTTACCAAATTGTTCAAAGTATAAACTTAACGCATCACCAAAAGTTTACAGAGTGCAGTGGGTGACTGAACATGGATCTTAATTGTATAGCGGTCAGGGGATTCGATCTCCGGTGCCGATGAGCTCAGTTGGTAGAGCACTGACAGCAGAGATTCAGGGGGACTGGGTTCGATAATCTCAGTGTGTGTCCGTTGCATATTCTCTCCTTCCTGTTACACAACTTAATTGTTTCCTCACGATTCAAGATTTCTAGGTATAAATTATAAGGTCAAAATCAGCACCACCTGTACATACTAATGTATACTAACTGCTAAAAAACTTATTACAGAAGAAGGAAATATCAGTATGATGACCTAAGTTAACTCAGTGCGATTCAGTATGACTATAAACTCAAATATCCATTGAACGATTTAAAATTATGTTACAAATTCTTGTTGGCAAATTGAATTAAATATTTATCGAGCCCGGAAAATGCCAGAATCCTACATTAATAATTAATATCACTTAATGTATGGTCATTTTAGTATCTGTTCCGATGGTGTTAGATTATTCTATCCCGTGTCTAAGTCATATAAAAATGCAGCACAGTTTATAAAACAGTCTACCACATATTGCAAATCCAAAACGTCTTCAAGCAAACGGCTTCACCATTTTTATTTGTACGCAATGTCCGTTGGATTGACATTCGTAAGGACGAGCTAGGGCCACAGTGTGTGCAGCCACCTTTCTCTGAATCCGCCGGAAGGGTATTGTTGGAAGAGTGGCAAAACGATTGCAACCAACCACCACACCACCATCTTACCAAGGAAATTCTGATTATTTATTTGTCAGTCAAAGGCCACGTCCACTGATTGTTGCTACTAATTAATGGTAGATACTGCCCTAGCTACTGACGGGTGTCTCAGCTTCCATTTCACATTGAGCTTTCAACAGAGAATAAGAATGAATACTAGAATCTTCTAGTATTTTGTTTATTGAATTATGAATTTGATATATAATATTATCCACTACTCTATTTTTTCAACGTCTTCAAAAAAAAAAAAATAAATTTATATATATATCTATATATAATATATTAGTATATATATATATTTATAATAAATAATTATATATATAATATATATATATATATATAATATTATATATTATTATATATATATATATATATATATATATATATTGCGATGATGTTGTAATGTTTAATACCAGATAATCTACTTATACACGAGCTATTATCGTGGATCCACATAAGCTCTGTTGCGGGTCTTAATAGTGTGATATTTACATGATAAATATGGTGTTACAAAATTATGTACCCATGCATTAAGCCCGTGCCAAATCGTTCACATACGTGGTAATTATCACGTGTACAATCAAGGCCATGGCAACGTCCCCAAAACTAAAACATTATCATTTCCGCGAGATTGAAGGCCTGTCTGTCTGCCATGTTGTTTGTATGCCGTTTTGTTCTGTTGTCTGTATGTTAATATGGTGTTCTGGCCTAGAGGTTATACAACTTGTACCGTATTCATACTCAAAACTCGTTCTATGAGCTTAAACCATGTTTGTTTTGAGTAATTAATTACTCTGGCAAGCCCAAAGTGTACTCCAAAACTTGAGCATGTATTTTATTTGAATATGAGAATGATTTTATCAAATCAGAGCACAGAGTTTGAGAATGAGATTGTGCTCATAAAATTTTTAAACCTCCAGGCCTGTTCTGTGTATGTATTGCACTGTTTCGCCAATACACGCCCTTGGGTCATAGACATATATACATATATCTAGAGGAAACTATAAACGTGGTATTTTTCACTCTCTGAATGGTAAGGATTTGTAGTTTTCTTTCTTTTCTTTTTTTAATTGGTGCTTAATACACACTTGCAGACTATAAAAATAAATTTGATATACGATAATAACATATTAAACTAACCCACGGTTTGCAATATACAAATCTATGAATATATACAAAATACATTCTTACAACATACTAATGTGTCTGAAGGACCAATGCCGGATGATACCAACATGAAACCAAATTATCAAGTCCATTTTAACGTAGTCTATACTTTCTCATAATAGAATTAAAGGAAGCATTTGAAGAATAATACGAAATTCAGAAGTATGACCTTTCTGTAAGAAAAGCCTAAATAATTTCCTCTCCCCGCTGTGACCCTAATGTATTATCTTACCCAAACCACACCATGATTTAAACAACAATAGAAGTAGCTTTATTGTACGTCGTGTCAAGAATGTGCATTGTCACTCATTTCAAAGTTCAGTAAATAACCTGAATTATCCTTCCTGGCATGAAATGAAAATGCAATGCGTACGAGGACTTTTTAAGGCGAGACCAACTACTAACGAAAAAGTTGATGTTGCAATGTTATATCGAATTTCGTTTAAAAGTCATCATTTCTCAAATTCTACGGTCGCTATAATGACCTTGTTTGCGATTACAAATTATCACCAAGTCATATGTTGACTGCTTTGTTTCATACCCTTTGTTAGACTGTCATTTTCCTAGTATATTTGACGACGGGTAATCTCGTTTGCTATGTTGAGACGAAGTGCTCACAAACGGTGTGACCGGTCAGCAGAGGATGCTTACTCCTCCATGACACCTGATCCTGCCTTTGCTTTTGTCGGAGGTCCGTGTTGCCCTACACTCGATTTTGTATATATGTTTTGGGGGGATTATGATTACGTTTAACACATCATTAAGTCCGCCAATTTATATTTATACGAAACAGTGTAGTGGGACTGCACATGTTTTAATTTCGCTCCTATTACTTTTAATATGTTTTGAATTCGCTCCTGATTATTTTTATGATGTTTGGAATTAGCTCCTCACCCTGATTATTTTTACGTTGTTTAGAATTAGTTCCTGATCAATGACAAGAAAAGTGAGCTTTATCAAGCTCTAAGACTGATACATGAAATATATTTTGTACACTACACACAGTAGACCACGAGAGACATATAGACAGGGGTATACATGAAAGACATATTGTACACTAGTAGACAAAGTATAGACACTGCGAGATACATACACAGGGATATACATGGGTTTTTTATGCATGCAAAGGTTAGACAGTGGAAATATTTTGAAATTCATTTGGATTGGAAAACTACTGCGTACTTGAATTCTGAGATGAAATATTTATGAATATGAAATATATTAATTTTTTCTTCCTGGCAGGTGAATTTATCTTCGATAGCCGGCAGGACTCTGCAAAGGAAAAGAAATTAGTAAATCGCATTTTTCTTCTTATGACTTTATTACTGTATTACTCCATCCATCACGGAAAAGTAATGTGAACATCTTAAGTTAGTAAACAAATAAAAATAAAAGGTTTCAAAGAAAACAAGAAACATGAGGAAAGATAGAACATTAATTAATTAGATAAGCTTAATGAAATTTTATAGCAATTAATGACTATGTAGACATTTTCTCATTTCGCAATCCAGTCGTATACGCATTCCTCTGATCATGAATCACTAGATGAATACTGTGTTAAATGAAATAAAGAAGTATGAAGGCACTTAAAATTTCAGCAAAATAGCTCAACCTTTTTCTCTTTTAACAATTTTTTTTTATTACTTTCATCGCCATCCTGGTCATTCTTTAACAATATGGCCTATTAATGAGAAGTACAATAATTCCCCATTGCTTTCTCACTTTCATACTTTGTTTCAACACTGTATAATTTCATAGAACCTTTCTCATATCAACAACATCAAGACGTATGACTTCTCAACACTTTACGCAACCATTCTTCACTATAAATTAAAGACTTAACTTTTTAACATTATAGACAGTTGCTTCTTCAACAAAAATAGAAAAATAATATAGTCATATCTAGTGATAGGTCATTCTAAAAATTACTTTGTTAAACTCCATTCTGATTCTATGCACAAGTACTCTGAAGTTCATATTAAGGCAATGCTGAAGTTCCTCATTGACGTTTTTGGTGATCAGGACTTCCAACAGTCCGNCTGAAGTTTTTGGTGATCAGGACTTCCAACAGTCCGTTGAAATTCCCATGGGCACGAATTGTGCTCCTTTGTTAGTTGACCTGTTTTTATATCCTGACTAGACAGAATTCATTAAACAGCTTCTACATGAGAAGAAATATGTAGAGCTGGCCTTTAATTCGACATTTCAATGTATCGACCATCTATTGATAATGATATTTTTTATCATGTCGATTCGATATATCCCAGCGCACTAGCAATAAAAGACACCGCAGAGTCTCCCATGTGTGTTCCGTACGTGGATATTTTATCTTACATAGATATTAACGGCAAACTCACTTTATGACAAACGTCATGTTCAGCTTCTCCATCGTTAACTTCCGATATTTATGTAACAATATTCCATCATCACCTTCATATGACCATGGTGCCTATGTCTCTCATATTTTTCGATACACAAGAGCTTGTTTTGCATATTCAGTTTTTTTAATCGAGGCAGGGTTTTAAAAAAACTAATTTTGTTGCAGCAGGGGGTTTCAACGATTTAGTTTGCCATTATTACTTTGTTTACCTGATCATGACAATGGGCTCACGGCACAGTAGTGACCGTCGACAGTTGATGGTTTATCCTTTTAGACACCAGATCCAGGGTCCGTGTTTGCGCAACTCGATTGTATCGTTATCTTCGCCTTGTTTCATAGTTGATGTATGTTTACACACCGTAAAAACTGGTTACTCTTCAAGACATAAGAGTAAACAAACCAGAAATCGGAATAAAGAAGTATAAATAAGTTTCCCTTTTCTATCCAATGGTAGTTGAGTTGTAAGAGTGGTAATATTAGGGAAAATTGGTCAAATGAAAATCGTAGTAATTTATTTTTATGAGGACGCTGAATGAGGTGGACTAAATCACGCCGTAAGCATGTTCAAATAGTTAACGCATTTTGAAGCACGACGTACGACGACGGATGGAGAAAATTGCAATAGATCACCTAAGTTTGTTCCAGTGACTTGAAAATCTTCTCAAGAACCACTTTTGGGATTCCATGGGAACGAATAGCGCTCCTTTGTTAGCTGATCTGTTTATATATTCTTGCTGAAGCAGAATTTATTCAAAAAGATTATACAGGAGAAGACAAAAATATACCTGGCTTTAACTCGATATTTAGAAGATATATAGACGACGTTTTATCTATTGTAATATATAATTTTCATTCTTATATCAAAGGGACTCAAAATGAAGACACACAGAGTCTATTTTATTGAAGATACATTGTATATGCCACAGCAAAATGACAACAGAATTTGATGACAAATGGGATGATTTTAGCTTCTTTAATGTCAACTTCCCATCGTTAAAATAATAATTTGCCAATACAACCTGACATTGGTAAAATGATGTCTGACATGTTTCATGTTAATTGTTAGCCCCTTCTATATACACTGATTCTGACTACGGATTATCGGTTTACCTGATCAAAACAATGGCTCACGGCGGATGTGACCGGTCAACAGGGGATACTTACTCTTCCTAGGCACCCGATTCCACCTCTGGAGTGTCCAGGAGTCCGTGTTTGCCCAACTCTTTTTTGTATTCTATTTTGGACTCACTGTTCGTTATCTTTGCCTTTATAACGAATCATAATACGAATGCAAACGATTATCATTAATTTATAAAACGTTGTTAATATATCTAAATGTCAAGTTAAAGGCCACAACTACTAAGATATTTTTCCTTCTACTGTAGAAGCTCTTGAAAATCAGTTTACGTAACAAAGCAGCCCGATTTGTGCTCATAGGTATTCAAACAATTGTTGGAAAACCTGATCACCAAAGACTACGGAGGTATTATTAATGAGAAACTTTAGGATCGTTTTAAACAATAACATTTTTCACCCATTATTTAATTCTTTACCTCTCTGAGCCATCGGGGAAAAAACATAACGAATAAACAGAGAGCAACACCTTTGATTTCAATTTAATTTAAAAAAAAAACCTACTAATATTGAATTCGTTTTCTGAAATATCCACGGAAATTTGATCTATTTATGATAGCATTTTGCAAATTCAAGCTTTGCTGGATTGCACTGATTGAAACATAGAATGTCGGTCAATGTGCGGGAAGACCTTGGAGCCGAGAGTAGAAAAAATTCTGGAAAAAGTGATGGTTCAGGGAGAATAAAGCCGCTGTGAACAACAAACTGGTTGAAACGACGAAAACATTTAAACGATATTTTGAATAAGCTATGAAAGTCTTCGGCATGCGCTATGCATAATAGTTGTGCACATTAAATCATTAAAAAATTGTCATCTTTTCTGTTAGGTAACAGACTTCTTTGTAGGCGTGTGGTTGGATGACAAAAGTTTCTTTTCTCTTATACCTTTTCATGTCTGAAAACTACCAGAAAAACATCATTCCCTACATCTGCTGTCCGTTCAAATTTATATTTTCTGAAAAGATAAGAAAGTCTTTGTACATATTTCTACGCCTTCTTGAAATTGCTCTCTCAAGACTAATTAAAAAAGTAGCAGTCTTCCTTAAA
>CAJDSM010018218.1:0-11066 GCA_903981925.1 Ostrea lurida
CTTTACAAGCACGGGGTACTGCCGGATCTGTTCCAAGCCGATGCCCCACGGGGGCTATACTTTCTTCAACATCTCAAAGTTGGTTAATCCAAAAATAACTTTCATTATTTTCTAGTGCACCGAAATTGAGAAATGCCTGCTGTGTGTGATAGGAATAGCATAGAAATTGGTAACGGAGAAGAAAGTCACAGGGAAAAAAGTCCACTCCGAAAAAAGCTCTATATACAAAAATTATCAACTGAAAGTCTATGTTGACTGATTTGTTTCATACCCTTGTTAGACTGTCATTTTCCTACTAGATTTGACTACGGGTAATTCCGTTTACTTTATTTCGACTAAAGGGCTCACGGCGGGTGTGACCGGTCAGCAAGGGCTTAACTCCTCCATGGCACCTGATCCTTCCTTCGCTTTTGTCGGAGGTCCGTGTGCCCTACACTCGATTTGTATATGTTTTTTTGGATTATGATTACGTTTTGACCACAATGTTAACTTCGCTTTTTGTGTGTAATATCATAGGAAAAAGTCGTAGAAAAGTCACAAGAAAATTCCCTAATATATAGAACATATTTTATTTCCAAATCAAGGGGCAACATGAGAATACACATACAGTACAAGTGTGTACATATAATCAAGGCAAGAAAGAGAAGTATTACATAACACAGAGTTACAACTACAAATTTGCTGTACGTAATTGTTAAAAATAACATTTTCTAATTAGATTTAAAATGATGGTTCTTCAGACCACAGCATATATATAAATGTTTCCATCATTCAATGCAATAAAATTCCTGCACGATTTTTTTTTTTCATGGCATCAGTAAAGGTTTCTTTCAACATGAAAACTGTTCACATTTAGGCAAAAATGAATTTAATTTCCTATGAACCAGCAAATACGTTCATTCCTAGTAAGTAGAAACTATCTAGCCAACTTCAATCATTAATTGTGTAATGGCGTAATTTACAAATAGATCTTATATGATTTCACTTATAGAAGTAAATATGAATTTGACCATACTGGGAAGAAAAGTTCACAAGTGAATTTTTTTCAAACATTTATATATATGAATTGGTCCGCCATACACTAACACTTTTTGGGTACCAGAACGTCCCGCTGGGATGTTCATAAATACCCCCATGTATTCCAATATATTTCAATATTTTTGAAAAGCATATTCCTATTGCGAAACTCTGAAACAAATACCATATAAAATTGTGGAACCTGATTATGTATAGGTGTGCCCAACGCAAGTAAGTGCACACAACCCGGGTTGGTAGTTATATCTTGAGAAAATGTCATAATTTCATCTGACCTACAAATTTTATAGAGGTGCAATTCCAGTGAATAAACTGAAATGTAAGACAGGTAAATTGTCTGACCACTGATTAACATTTGATGAAAATTGCACCCCTTAGATCAAAAGGTGACCCATACCATCTGTGTCATACCAGAAGATTAGGAAAGACACCCCCCCCCCGGGAAAAATAACATATATACGGTCATGGTAATTATGAAATAAAGTAATTTAAACTTTTTAAAACCTTAGAATACCTTATAGAACCATTGCAATGAAAGTACCGGGAAGTTTCAATCTATTTTAATCTTTTGTTCAAGGAACAAAAAAAAAGGAAAAATGTAATGACAGTAAAGTATTACACAAGCTGCGACAGTACTCCAAACGTAATTGTATCTATATATATTGTAAAATAGCTCCATATATTGCATAAATGTATTTGTTGTATATGTTATAAAACAACTGATCCTAAAATTGATTTTAAATGATGATTGTAAAGTCATCAATCTGTGTGTTATATGCTGACAAAAGCAGAAACAACACTATTTTATGATGTGGGTATTACGTTGCCATGTAGACGTTACCAAATTCAGTACAGTGATTTATCTTGAAACACTTTTCCTTTCAGAATATATCATGGGTTACACTTATAAAAATATTACAAAAATGCCTTATTTTTTTGAAAATTTTCTTAGTTTAAGGACAAACTGAAATATTCTGCGAGTTAAAGGGCTTAAACGTGAACTGTTGAAACCCCTGCAACAACCACCACTTGTTTGTAAGTAGCCTGTCTGGATTCAAAAACTGTTCATACGCAGAAGATGAAAATATATTGAATATTTTCTTTGAAATTGAGCTAAACACAAATTTTAATGGAAGGACAGACACAACGCCGGAGGACATACATGTCAGATATTAACCCCTAGCCACATTCATGGCTGGATATAAACATGTCGACCACAAAATACATGTACTACTATTGTTTAAACTATATAAAGTTGAGTTGGAAAAAATATTACTAGTAAATGTTGGCGTAAATATTTACATGTACACGTTGAAATAATGATGCAATGATGAGCATTATATTTGCACATTTAAAATCCGTTATATTTTGACATACCCCTTATTCCTGAGAATTGATAAATGTGAATATCATTCAAAGAATTTCAGTCTGACACTTTTAACATTATCTTAATTTTGATTGGTACTGGATTGGTTGGACGATGACTGAGATTTGGAATGTTCAATTCGTTCAATTTGGCTTTGCAATGTTCGAATTTCCGTTTGGAAATTTGTTTCAATGTTCTGTAACGAAGCTTGGAATTCAGACCGTAACCTCATAATTTCCCCAAGAATCAATTGTGATTCTCTAGATGTAGTACTGTTGTTAGATTGTTGCAGTATGTGAGTGTTTGATGAATGCTGTGATGATCTTCCAGTGGAACCATACGGTTTTAAACCAACATTAAGACCAGAACCAAGACACACATTTTCTAAGACTCTGTCAATGGGAGTTACAGGATTTTGTGGAAGGATAATCCAACTGCCATCCCGAGACAGCTGAGTGTTTTATCAGGATTGATACAAAACACAAACAACCCGAGTCACCACACTCAAAAAATGTCCATGAGGCAGGTTCTGGAAATTTCCCAATCTGATCAACAGCGCAGTGTGAATTTCCTGGAAGGTCCATTTGCTCTCGAACAAATCTAACATGCACAGGACTATGATAAAGACTACCAATGGTAAACCCAGTTTCAGCGCCATATTTTATGACACTGTCATATTTGTTTGGAATTCTTCCACTGATTTTTTGTTTGTGACCCGGGTCAGGTACAGATACAACCTCTCCACAAAACACTGGTGGATTATTTGGGTCAAAACCTGAAATGATACAAACATGTATGTACATATATATCGTTATTGTTTTCACAATTATGGTAGAATCTTTTGTCTTCCTAATTCTTTGGAGAACTCTGCTACACCATGCTTGTTAACTGACCCGTACTACAAAACTGTCAACACCTAAAACCTCTTCCTATCCTATTTCAACATGTAAATAATCTACCTGTGTTACTGTCAAGTTAGTGTCAACCTCTAAAAATATACCTCTGTAACTGTCAAGATGTACAAAATCTACTTGTCCCCTACTGTCAACACCTAGAAAATCTACCTGTGTTACTGTCAACACCTGCAAAATCTACCTTTGTTACTTTCAACACCTACAAATCTACCAGTGTTATTGTCAACACCTACAAAATCTACCTGTGTTACTGTCAACATCTACAAAATCTACCAGTGTTACTGTCAACACTTACAATATCTACCTGTGTTACTGTCAACGCCTACAAAATCTACTAGTGTTACTGTCAACACTTACAAAATCTACCTGTGTTATTGTTAACACCTACAAAATTCTCAAAACAGGCAAATGTATCAGAGTTACTTCACTGTTGGAAACAGACTATAGCCCTGGCCTTGCCACAAGATAACCTGACTTTCGGGTCCTTTATTTTACGTTCCTAGTTTTATTGAAAGATCCATTTATTGAAACTAATCATTAATTTTCTTCTTTGGTGTCCAGGAGTAAAGGAATTCTAAAGAAATAGCCACATTTGCAATGTGACCATGCATATAACAATACCGAAGCACTATAACGTTTGATTTCCAAATTCTAGTATTGGAATATTAATCAACAATGTTCAAATTGACTGAAAACTTTTGTGTAAATGAACAGCTACGGGTATTAATTTTTTGTCCAAGTGAATTGCAATAAAATTTTCAATAGAAATTAAACTAGGAAAGATAAATATTTTCTATAATAATACCTGCGGATTGCAACTGTTCTGGGGTCACAGCCCGAAAGTCAAACGTGTCGATATCTTGATCAAGTTCAATTAAAGCAGCATCAACGTTAGGATCTGAAGAAGCTGAATTCAAAGGAAGACGTCCTATCTGATCACATTGCGGGAAATCTGCATATAAACATATACCACACACACTATAGGAATGGTATCTCTTATCAAATGCCTCAACCTTAATAGCATCACGTGGTCGCTGCCCACTTGTCAACATCACCAATTCCTTGGGTGAAAATACAACATGCGCACATGTTATCAATCCGACTTTATCATTGGGGAGGGTCTACAAATCCCCCGATACTCCCAGTCCCCAAAACGTTTGATGGTGTCCTCCTGATTCTTAAGATCTTCCAGTACCGAAATGGCAGTATCCCTCCTGGACATCCACTTCAAAATCTCCAAACTGATTTGGGGAATCTTTCCTCTCCATATGGAATGTACCCTTTATGGAAACAAAATAGATTGATGCATGATTTCTCTACAACCTTGTGCTTTCCTTTGCAATATCCAATTGATTGTATATGGTGAGGCTGATATCATTGTGAGGTTGGAATGTTTCAGAAATAGTTTTCTTGCTTCACCTATTGTGAACTGTTGGTTAATGGAGTTTTCTTTGAAACAGGAATGGATTTGAGAACAGTGACTGCTTCATCAGATGGTTGTGATAAGTTGTACAGAACAAGTTCAAATCCCATGATTTCCTTTGGAATTCTGTCTTTCATTTTTATTTTCCCTTTATATGACATGATCATTACCAAACGATTTCCCTGCCTGCACTCCCAACAGAAAGATAGAACGATAGCATTGTTCTGCAGATTAGGGAATGTTTTCAGAATCACTTGTCTTGTTGCTTGTAAAATTGTTTCAATAATGGCAGGACTTATTCTTTTTGTACTTTGAAGTATGCTCTGCAACTGAATAATATAATCAAATAAGTATGTCTTCACAATCTCAAAGGCCAGTAAATAATTGTTGACCTCCACTGCACATCGCATACTATGATCAATAATGCTTGGAAGTTCTTCTGGACGGAACTCTAAAATGGCTAATTTTGTATATATGGCAAACAAAACAGGAGAAATACTGCCCAATTGTGTTGCTTGTGTTTCTCTAAGGATATTTTTGCAGACTTCTATCCATTCTAGAAAGTCATTTACACTGCTACCAAGGAAAGGTTCTATTGACTGAATGAATGGCTTTGTAGTCGTGCCAAAATCTAGACCAGCACAGTCTAAATGATGAAGGCGGGAAACCATTTCTTCACAACTGTAGTATATTATTTGACTTGTGGGCAAATGAGGTTTTTCGTCGATATCCAGAGAATTAACTAGCGACTTGATTCGAATAGTAGCCTCCCCTTTCTCTCTCAGGTGCCCAATTTTTTTGTTGAACGCGTTGAACTTTTCTGTCATGGCAAAGTCTTTCTTGGTTCCCCCTACAATTAACAATTCCTAATGATTTAAAATTTTAAAATATATATATATCAGAAGTTGCAATCAATATTAGTACAAGAAATTTGTGAGTCAAAGTTCGATCACTAGTGATCTCTAAATTTATCGAAACTGTAGATATTGCTGTACATAATTCCAAATTATCACCAAACAGAAAATTGATGTCTAATTAATCTAAAACATTATCCCACAATACGCCATACCTATATAAAGCAACTTACAAAATATTAGTAACTGTGATTTATAGTTGCTGAGAATTATGTTATGAAAAAAATGTGTCACGGACAGAATTACAGACGGACAGGGGTTCTATCAGTCAGAGTGGAAACAAAATAAAGCTCTTGTGCCTTCCTAGACACACATATTCTACATGCAAAGACATTGTGTGCACATCGAAAGTTGCGGAATGAGTATTATTCAAACCTAACAAATTTCTTTATCAATTATTACATAACATCTAATAATTAGCCACCTCTGTGATTTCTAAAGTTGATTATTATTACAATACTGTCATTTTGATGCAGTGTCGGAGGGACGAATCTGTTGATAGACATGGCCAACCATTTGTACCCTCCCATCCCATGTTCTGGGCCCTAGCTTGTCTCATAATGTACCCAGGGATCTGCATTTGTCTTACTCTGAATTTTTGTATTCTAACTGAATGAGCACTGTTTCTTAATTATCTTAACTCTTTCAACTAAAAATTGTTTGCAAGGTTTAGTGCTATTCTGTTTTGGTGTTCTGTTTGCTGTATATTCTTAACTATTCATAATAATTAGAAAAACTTTCAAAAGCATAGAAGTCTTTTCACTAGTTAATCTGCATTGTCCTTTCTCAGGGTTTGAAATCTTGATCGAGGGTCGAATTTTCAGTTTGACAAAAATATCTAACCAAGCATTACTTTACAATCTGTACAGTATGTTATAAGTTCAATTGTTGAAAGTCCATAGTTTTACAAAAATAAAATCGATAATCATATTATGTATGTGTATTATATTTGTACACGAACATTGCAGCCCTGTGCCAACCTGTAAATAACTGACCAAGTGAATGTGAATGGTAGATATCTCTCTCTCTCTCTCTCTCTCTCTCTCTCTCTCTCTCTCTCTCTCTCTCTCTCTCTCTCTCTCTCCAGTATTACAATGTGTCAAGACAGAGCCAAGTCATTTAAAAATGAAGCAAAATTTCACAATGATAAGGAACATACAACCTTCCCCTGGTACCAGATTCCCAGGGCTCATAATGACCATACTGGCACTGCTAGTAGAAGTCTTCTTATTTATGACATTTGTCCATTTTCTCACAATACAATTCAGAAATTACATCTACCAATCAAAGAGTGGACACCAATATCCCGTTTCCTAACAATTGGGAACACTAATACATTTTCACCAAATGAATCAAAGATCTCCCCTCAGCAACATAAGCCCATCTTAGTACCAGATGAATGAATGAAGAAGTTTGATCGAAACTTTTTTTTGCAAATGACTATAATGAAAGCATTATCTTTTAATTTTAGTCACTTTGGCCCTACCATGATCTACATGTAAATCTTGTAATATTCTATATCAGTTTTTATTCCTATTGCCCAATTTAAAACAATCATAAAACAACTAAATATGAATTTACATCATACAGAAATGGCTCTGGGTAAGATCAAGGTAATAAGGTTATAGGTCATAGAATGATATGAAAACCTATAGCCATAGAAATATAACTATAAAATATGAAAGCTATATCACAAATATTTCAGGAGATATATTTTATAGACTTTTTAATTGTAGATCAAGGTCACAAAATCGAACATGAATATTCTACCTTGAATAGCTCCAAAACATTTTAAAAAGTGTGTCAAATTCCAAGTTCACAAGATCAAAGTCATTGTTTTACATCCTGTCGAAATTGCTTCACTCATCTTGAGAAGTCACGAATTGTAGGTGAATTATTATAGATATAAAACTATGCTTTGCACTTTCAAACGTAGCAGTGATAGATTTTCAATGTGCTGCCTGTCGTAACACAGGACCTCCGTTTTTCATGTCATATTGGAAAGACTTGTGATTTTCGCTTCTAAATATAAATAAGCGAAGTAAACAATGTGTTATACGTAATCATAGTAAAAAAAACATATAAATAAAATCGAGTGCAGGGCAACACGGACCTCAGGGCACACTCGGACCTTCGACAGAAGCGATAGGCAAGGATTCACGAGGATCATGGAGGAGTAAGCATCCTCTGGCTGACGGCTAACACCCGCCGTGAGCCGTGAATCGAACAAAGTAAGCGGGGTTACCCATCGTCAGATATAGTACGTAATGACACTCTACTCAAAGGGTATGAAACAAATCAGTCGAAGTTTGGGATTTACAATGTGCCACTATTCAAACGTATGGACGAAAATTAATCTCTGTCATCTTCTACATGTAATACACATAAATGAACATTCATCATCTAAGAAAATACGACACAGATAAATTACACAATTATGTCATTTGAAGAACTCAACATAAAGGACACCAACAGAATCTGACATATCTGCTTCATATGTGGATATTTTACTCAACATTGACTCTAATGGCAGACTGACAACTTACATTTATATGATAAGCGTGATGACTTTAACTTTGGGCAATCGTCAACTTTCCTTTCTATGTAGTAATATACCCTATCACTGCTTTATGGTGTGTATATCTCCCAGTTTGATTCGATACGCAAGAGCATGCTATGCGTATGCGGACTTTTTAAGGCGAGGCAACTACTAACAAAAAAAGTTGGATGCAGCAGGGTTATAACGAATCTCGTTTAAAGTCATCATTTCACAAATTCTACGGTCGCTATAGATGACCTTGTTTGCGATTATAATTATCACTAAAGTCATATGTTGACTGATTTGTTTCATACCCCTTGTTAGACTGTCATTTTCCTACTAGATTTGACTACGGTAACTCCGTTTGCTTTATTTCGACTAAGGGCTCACGGCGGGTGTGACGGTCAGCGAGGATGCTTACTCCTCCATGGCACCTGATCCTACCTTCGCTTTTGTCGGAGGTCCGTGTTGCCCTACACTCGATTTTGTATATGTTTTTTGGATTATGATTACGTTTGACACAAACTTCGCCTTTTTGTATAAACATGTACATGATACACTGGGGTCAGGCATAGCCCCTGGTGCTCTTTTATTATTGTCTTGTTACAATAAACAATAAAATAATTGTTTGTAGGATGGGGATCTCATTAGTTTTAAAAAAATATTGGACCATTTTTAAAAGTGCGGGACCAGACGTGACCCCAAGGGCCCTCCACATATATGTGTCAATAAACTTGTCTCAGGAAGTATAGTTTGAGGGTGGGGATCTCAATAGTTTTCATAATATTAAACAATTCTGAAAAGAGTGGGGTCAGTCAGGACATAAGTGCCGATGAACGTGTCGCAACACAAGGAACAGGGAAATAAATGGTTTGAGAGTGGGAATCTCAATAGTGCACCATTTTTAAAAGGGGGCAGTCATGATCCCCAAGGATCTCCACATAAGTCAATAAACTAGAGTCAACATATATATATATATATATATATATATTCACATGTAAAACTCTGATCCCTTATTGTTGCTCCATCATACCCCCGGGGGTCATGATTTGAACAAACTTGAATGTCCACTATATTAGGAAGCTTTCATATAAATTTCAGCTTTCCTTGCCCAGTGGTTGTCGAAAAAAAGGATTTTTAAATGACACCATCGTATTTTTACATTTTCATAATCATATCCCCTATGAAGGGGGTCTGGTCCTTCATTTGAACAAACTTGAATCCCCTTTACCCAAGGATGATTTGTACCAAGTTTAATCGAAGTTGGCCCAGTGGTTCTGGAGAAGAAGTCGAAAATGTAAAAAGTTTAAGGCCAGATGGACAGACAGACTTGCCAGACAGACGACAGACAGCAGGCGATCAGAAAGGCTCACTTGAATCTTCGGTTCAGGTGAGCTAAAAATTCATCAATGCTTACTGGTACCCTTCCATGATTTCCTTTCCTTTGATAGCATTTCGTCTACAGCACAGCTACCGGAAATGGTATATCTCTGGCGTCTTGCATGGGTTTTCAGTTTAGATGCACTTGGTCCGGGAACCTTCAATATGTAAACACATCATTCCCATCATTCAAAACTTGTCATAAAGAACATACATGTGAAATATCAAAGCCCTAGTACTTACCATTCAGAAGTTATAGATAAGGTTAAAGTTTCAGACAGAAGAAAAGAATGACAAACAGGACAAAAACAGTATGCCCCCCGAATCTTCGATCATGGGGGCATCATATAATTGAAGGGATATAAAACAAATAATCATCCTATTGTTGCCCCACTCTTGGGAATGCTTGCATATCGATGCCATTAAGCATGCTACTGCTCTGGAGATGAATGTAGACTGTCCCCCAGCACAAATCTGCAGGTAAAATTTGATCCCCTACTGTAACCTCATTCTACCTATGTCGACATGGTTTACTTCAATCTACTCTAACCCGTGGTGGCACGAAAAAGATCCCTCCCTGCTCAAAGGCCCTGAGTGCCGAGCATATGTCTAAATTTTGCAGCCCTTCACCGGCAATGGTGACGTCTCCATATGAGTGAAATATTCTCGAGTGGGACGTAAAACAGTTAATAATCAATCAATAATCTACTCTATGATAAGCTTTTTACATTCCTTGCACAATTTTCAAAGATTTTCCAATAAATGGAAAATGCTGTCTTCTTATTAAGACCATAGCATGCTCCCAGGAAGCTCTAATGTGAACCTAATCCAATGGTTCTTGTAAAGAAAATTTTAATATGCTCATGCATACTTTATTTTGGTGTCAAAGATGATTGAAATCGCCGAGGTTTTTGGGGAGAATATTTTTCTACCATTGACCGATCCATATATACTAATTAACCAATCGATAGGTGCAAACAAATATTCCCCCATTCTTATTGTTATATGTACGAGATGCATGTACATGGGGTTTACAAAAAAAAAACTTTACCTCATCGTCCATACTGCTCCGAAATTTCCATCTTTTCCTTTTCTTACCTGGAATGAAAATGAAAGACACGTGATACATTGAGTGGAAGGCAAATTAACAGTCCTAATAAGATGTAGTATTTTAAAAATTGAGGAATCGGACAGGAAAGTTTTTTTTTGTAAACATTTCTGAAAATCAAGAATATTACACCGATTCTTAAAGAATTTAGTGTCACATTTCAATTAAAACTATACACAAGAAATATAAAGATTTATTTATCTTAATTAAATCATAAAATAATCGTGTATCAAAACATGCACAGATGTACTATTCAGAGAGTATATAACAGATCCCCATTTTATTGTTTATATTAGTACAATAAACTATAATACTACATGATATTTACCAGTCAAAGTGTATACAGACACTGTGTTGGTGTCCAGTGAACCAACCCAGAGAAGGAGA
>CAJDSM010018220.1:0-14532 GCA_903981925.1 Ostrea lurida
AGAAGCTTATCGAAGAAATAGATTACATTTATGTTAGCCTTCTTAGGTTTGACGTATTGTTGGGATCGAACCCGTGACCTCCCAGATTAAGAAATTCCCAAGCCTAATTACAATAGATTTGCTTTTATTAGCACAACGAAAATAAGGAGCACTCTTTTTTTCAACGCAAAGATAAGTTTCACAAATTGTAAGGTATTTAGAAGCTCCTTGGGCATTTACAAATTTATATTATATCACAGAATACCTGAAATTAACGTCTGTACAAAGTTTTGAAAATTCACTGTTGATGGAGTCTTTGCATGTTCTTGGAAAGGTAATCATGATTTATCATTGTTATGCTTTCTTCGACATGTATTAAATAGCAACTTTTGTCGCGTTGTCATCAAAGGGATTAATTCTTAAGCTTTCGTGATAAACTGAGGTATGAAAATTATCGATCAGGTCGCTTTAAATAAACGTAGCTCGAATACCATATTGGCGGACACCCCATCTATTGAATTGATTGATTATTTATTGTTTTACGTCCCACCGAGAATATTTCACTCATATGGAGACGTCACCAATGCCGGTGAAGGGCTGCAAAATTTAGGCCTATGCTCGGCGCTCAGGGCCTTTGAGCAGGGAGGGATCTTTATCGTGCCACACCTGCTGTGACACGGGGCCTCGGTTTTTGCGGTCTCTTCCGAATGACCGCCCCATTCAGTCGCCTCTTACGACACGCAAGGGGATGCTGGGGACCTATTCTAACCCGGACCCCCACGGGTCCCCCATCTGTTGAAGGACAAGCAATGAGTCGTGGTAATGTATAAACTAATGTGTACCAGTGTTGTGATTCGATAAGATCATATAAACTTTTGTTACGTACATGTACGTTTTTCTCAGTTTCGGAAAGTGATTATGTTTGATAATTAGGCTGTTATATGGATCTACGTCTCCAGTATGTATGAACCTTCTCCTCATCTGCCATCCACGTGAGCATGAGGTGTCATAATCTATCACAATGCAAGCCTCGTGCACAAGCCGACGAATGTTTTATTAAACAACGTACAATGAACTTCCTCCCAATTTTCCTTATAACTTTCCGTGATTTCTTCAATGGCGTGAGGTCATGGCTGATCGTAACCTGAAGACTCCAAGGCAATCTTATGCTTGTTAAAATTGATGTGCAAATCTTCAAAATTTGGAGGATGTATTGCCAAATACATAATTTTACATTTGTTCAGGTCCCATGACCATAAACTTAAACTTAATGACTTTAGTCAAACTTTTGATCACTTATACCATAATATTTTTCAAGCATATGTGTCTAAAACACTGCGTGACTTTTAAAAAAATCAAATGCAAAATTCTCCTGAAAATGTCATTTCATTTCAAACCTTAGCTGGATTTGAAATTCAGATATCAATCAGATCTCAGTTTATGGTCTCCATCCCTGATTTAACCCGTGGGGTTCGGGGATGGGGTGTTTTTTGTTTTACGTGATGTGGAGAGGGACGGGGGGTTTGTTGGGGGTGGGCGGGACTGGGACAATGCGGTGGAATTGTTCCGGGTAAGCAGGCGCGGATTCAAGGCGAAAGTGGTACCGGGCGTACGCCCCCCCCAAAAAAAAAAACCAACCCCAATATCAAATAAAAATACTAAACTCTCAGCTTCCGGGGGCTCCGCCCCTGGACCCCAACCAGGCCCATCCTGATCCTCTGGGTCCTTAAAAACACCCCCAGACGCAAATGAAGTACCATCATCATTAACTATTCTCTCAACTTCGTCTTCCCCTAGACCACATACCACGGGTATACTTCCTAGACCCACACTGTGGCCTAGACTACTGCAGCCTTTTAAATTCCTGATATCACTTACATGTGCAACCCCAATATGCGAGAATTCTGGTTACGGCCGAGAGAGCTATGGTGTCAAACTTGCACCTAATGAGGCTTATTTATATGGTTAAATTCTAACTCCCCAAAAATCCTAAAATTCGAGGGCTTCGCCGTCTCTCACCGACCCACACGCCAGGTGACGCTTCACCGACCCACTGGGCCGCTAAGGCGGCCCCTCAACCCCCTGCTCTGAAAAAAAGATCCACGTCCCCCCCCCCCTCAACCAGAAATCCTGATTACCGGCCCCGTCGTTAGATAGTCCCCAGCATCCCTTTTCAGTAAGAAATCTGACTGACTTAATGAGGTGATACAATAAACATAATCAAATAGCTGACCAAATATTAATTGAGTACATTCAGGTACGAGACCGGAAAAACCGAGGTCTCCGTGACACAGCAGAGGTGTGCACGATAAAGATCCCTTCACGCTCAAAGCCCTGAGTGCCGAGCACAGGCTAAATTTGCAGCCCGAGGTGACAATCCTCCATATGAGCGAAAAATATTCTCAAGTGAGACGTAAAACCAACCATCCCTGATTTATGCAAATTCATGACAATTTTACTAACAGGTATTATTTTCATACATGTTATATGAGAACAAGAATTATTTTTAAGCATACCCCAGCTCCTCTTCGTACCTCGTGTTACACGCTGTAACCGTTTACACGCGTAAATTGTAACGTTTGTATATCTCTCTCCGTCCTTTGAATTTTAGATGCATACCGCATATTTGAAATTAGAGGTCCAAATTCCATATACAGCACAAAATTTGACCAGGAATACATCAAAATCTAACCGTACTGATATCATAATTTAATCTGACAAAAAATAAAATTGGTCCAAGCCTTTATTCTCCATTTCAAAAATGCTGTGATGTTAAGCATATTCTTGCATTCCATGATATGATGCAGTAGATCTCAGGTACGCCAATGTTAAATTCCCCCAAAAATTATCACCCTGATAAACTATCATACATAGACTATCAATTTGTGCAGAAGATAATTTGTTGAAACTTCACTTCGCGTGATTCCTCCTTTTAAACAATAGGTTCTTTCGAAATTACTTCTTTGTTTGTTTTCAACTCCTCTTTCCAGTTGAATTCTTATTTTTCTTTGCATATGTAAGTGCAAACTTTTATTCCAATATGTAAGATCAGCTACATTTTCCATTGTTTGTGTTGAGAATTGCAAACAACAAACAAAAGTTCTAATAATGACTAAATGTTTGATAAATGTCAGCTTTACAAATTACCGTGAACTGTTTGGTTTTCAAAACGACAAGAATATCGGTAGAACTAGTAATAGATGTACTTACCAATTGTAATGTTGGATCCACCCACAAGGCAAATGACGCCAACAGTGACAAATATACCAAAGACGGAAAGCCATCTTCCTTTCTTGTTCACAAAATTCATTTTCAAAACCATGCCAATAATCCCATGAATTTCCAAACCCAATTTCTCATTTATATCAGTTCCAAATTAACGAATAATTTTTTTGAAACCTATACATCCTTCATAAGTAGCGTAAACCCATGTTATCGTATCCTTGGCGGCATGTTAGTAAGAAATGGACGCTTATGCGTCACAACTATAAACATGTTATCGTTGTTCGGTATTTTTTCGAGTCAGATTAAAATGAATCATGAAACGTTGAATACAAATGTTGTAAGCGGGTGTTAACACTGTAACGCTTAACTCACCAGCGGATTGCTGTAATCAATATAGTCTCTACAAGCCCACTTGTCTAAAAGGATGATCTTTAATAGGAAATTACGGTGTTTTATCATGTATCGATCTTACTATTGTCACTGCCCCAGTTAATCATCATAGTGTTTAAATATCTTAATTCACCTTACACAAATATACTAAATTTAACTACCCGACATTTGATACACTACCGTGTGAACGATTTGAATATTTCATAGATGATCAAAACGAATGTAGCTGTGAGAATCTTGTTTAGAAATAAACATGAGTGTCAGTATTGGCAAATCGAAATGATAAAATGCCCATCATGAATGGCAAGTCAAAGTTATGCAAGATCTATACAGAAACTATTAGAGACGCGAGTTTTCATTGCTCGACCAAAAAGTAATAACCAATTTGAATCGTATAAATTCGAAAATTCTTCAGTCTTGGTCAGATCTAGAAAATTTCAACTTCAGGTATTATATTTATGTAGCAACATTCCATCATCAAACTTATATGGTGTGTATATCTCTTAACTTATCGCTTGTTCCGCTTCTTTTTTTATCCGAGGCAGGCTTTACATACCATGTTGTTAATGCAGGGGTTTTCTCTAAAAGTCAAGTTTAAACGCCCTCTAGCAGTCTTTGGCCTTGCAAATGCTATGGTCGTTATAACGATCTATTATGCCCAAACAATCTGTCATTGGTTCAATATTGTCTGACGTGTTTCATAGCTATTGTTAAGCTGTTGCTGTTGTACATAAATATGGAAAGTTGACGACGAAGAGGCTAAAATCGTCCCTTTTGCCATAAAGTTGAGTTGATAGTTTGCCGTTAATATCGATGTTTGATAAAATATCCACGGACGAAGCAGAAATGGAAGACTCTGGTGTCTTTTATTTCTTTTTCGCTGGAATATAGCGAATCCAGATATGAATGAAAATGATTATTAGATAAAACGTCGTCATTATATCGAAATGTCGAATTAAAGGCCACTGCTAGAGATTTCTTGTCATGTAGAAGCTTTTGAATGAATTTTGTATCATAAAAATATAAAAACAGGTCAGTAAACAAAGGAGCACAGTTCGTGCCCATGGGAATTCCAAAAAGCTGTTCAAAGACCATCATCAAAATTTACAAAGACAGTGTGAATGAGGAACTCCATCTTACTTTAATATCGAATCAGAATGGATTTTAACAAAGTAGTATAAAGGCAAAGATAACGAACACAATTTCGTAAGTCACTCAAATTAGAAATCTCAAAAACAAGAGTTGAGGCAATCAACGGACCCCTGAACACCAGATGGTGGATTCAGGTGCCATAGCAGGTAGTAGCATCCGCCTGTTTTTAGAGCATGATCTCATGTAATTCAGTTAGATATGAAAATTTCCTTTTCTCCAGAATTTTGTCTGAAGACAAGCAACTGTCTATAATAGTTAACACAAGCCTAATATATTAATTTATTGTGGGAAATGCATCCGTGGAAAGTGTTACGGAATTCATATGGTTTGCTGTTGATGAGATAGGTTCCGGCCGACTTCGCAAATTTCTAGAGTTTTTTCAGGCACGTTTAGATTTACCAACTACTTCTGGCAATGATATTGTTTAACAAATGACGATTGGTTCCTTCAACAAGTGTCAATATTTTTCGTGAGAGTAACATTTACTATAATCCAGCAATGCACTCGTTTGTAAGGGTTAGACATCCAGTATAAGGTACCGGTTAATAGTCTCATCGCTCCGGCTCTCCCATATTGTTTTCGCTACTTTCAGTCCCGTCTGGTCACAGAACCTCTCGCGAGCGCTTCTCCTCTAAAACCACTTATTACCGATAGACTTAAAAACTTTGTACACACAGCTTCTTGCCATTTGTAGAATGTGCGCATAATTGTTCTGTACAGGAGGATCACAATTATTTCCCTCAAGTTATGGTGGATCTTAACAGGGGTGAGGGTGAATATAGCTTCTGCTGAACTCGCGAGCGCTTCTCCTAACCGTTATCAGAGATAGATTGCAAAATTGTACATCTACTATCTTGCCATTTATAGAGGGTGATATTTCAGGACAGGAGGAGCCAATTTATTTCCCTTCAGTTAGTGTGGATCCTAAACAGGGGTGGATGGTGTAATATAGACTGTGGAAACGCTTCTCTACAGACCGCTTTATTATCAGATAGCCTTGAAACTTTGTTACAGATGCTTCTTGGCCATTTGTAGATGTGCATATTTGTAGGAACAGGAGGAATCAATATTTTCATTTCAAGTTAATAGGGGAATCCAAGTCGACGCCCCTGGTTCCCTGTTTGTGGCTCCTTGGTCTGTTGCCTCTGCGCGTGGAGTGTCGAAATACTGGTAAGAAGCACAATATTCATCCACGGGCATAATTTTCGTAATTTCGCGTTGGGTAGCACTAAACTCAACAAAATTGATCATGACGAATTTTTAACGCACAACTGTTTATAAATACAGAGCGGTTCCTGGAAATGACGAAAATTAAATCCGAACGAAATGTTTTTGGGAACTCAAAACAAAATTTTTTAAACCGGACCGTAACGATTTTGTGTTTCTACTCGTAGATTGTGGAACACTTCTTGTGTAACATGTTCTTTCAGATTGCCTTGAAACTTTGTACAATAGCTTATTGCCATTTGTAGATTGCTGCATATGTCAGACAGATCGCCAAGGATACAATTAATGTTCCTTCAAGTTATGGGGATCCAACAGGGGGTGGAGGGTGTAGCTTGTATAAACGCTTATCAGGTAGATTTAGATCTTTGTACATGCTTACAGCTCCTATTGTAGATGTGGCATATTGTCTGGACATCGGTGATCCAATAATTTTTCTTCAAGTAAGGTGGATCTAAGAGAGGCTGTGATGCTAAAAATGCTTGCGAATACTAATCCATATACGGATTATCAGATAGACTTGAAACTTAACTTGTATAATGCTTTCAATGCATTTACAAATGTTACATATTATCAGCGACAGGAGGATTTTAATTGTTATCAATAAATTTTATAAGCAGATCTAAGAGGGGTGTCAATTGTAAATAAGTTGTGTGAACACTTCTCTTTCTATATAGCTTTTTGGATAGCTGTGGAAATTAATTTGAATATTTTTCCATGTTACCATTCATAATGTCCGTGTGTGCTTATGCTTTCTCCACCATACCATGTATGCATTAGAGGGGAGGTGGTATTAATTTGGAGCACTTTCATTTGGGGAGGGAGGGAGATATTTGTTTTAATAAAAACAAATTTTAATAGATATTCTGCTTTTGAAACAAAATTGGCACCCGAAAATAGGGAATTTGTCTAGTCTTGGGAAACAAGACACATATTTGTTTAAAAAACACTCTGATTGCCGACACAATACGCTGAAGTAGATATTAAGAACATGCTGGGTTTCTTATAGATAATATTCATGTAGTTTTTGGAGACCAGATCTTCCAACAATCCGTTGGAATTGCTATGGGTACTATATTGTGCCCCCTTATTGCAGACTTAGTTTATATTTGAGTCACGAAGCAATTTGTACAGAAACTGTTACGGATAAAAACAAAAATCTGCCGTGTCCTACAAACCTTACATATAGGTATATAGATGATGTGCTATCAATTACCAATCATAATTTTCACAATTATTTCAATTTATATATCCCGAAGAACTCGATATAAAGGATACCACAGAATCTAACAGTTGGATATTTTACTTAACATATTGACTCTAATGGCAGACTGACAAGTACATTATATGATTAACGTGATGACTTTGAACTTTGCAATCGTCAACTTTCACCTTTCTATGTAGTAACATACCACTATCACCTGCTTATGGTGTGTATATCTCGCAGTTGATTCGATACGCGCACGAGAGCATGCCTATGCGTATGCAGATTTTTTTAAAAGCGAGGCCAACTAATTAACAAAAAAGTTGAAGTTGCAGGGTTATTTATAACGAATCTCGTTTAAAGTCATCATTTCGCAAATTCTACGGTGCCTATAATGAGCTTGTTTGCGATTACAAAGTATCACTAAGTCATATGTTGACTGTTTTGTTTCAACCCTTTGTTAGACTGTCATTTTCTTACTAGATTGGACTACGGGAAATTCTTCGTTACTTTATTTTGACTACGGGCTTACGGCGGTGTGACCGGTCAGCAGAGGTGCTTACTCCTCCATGGCATCTGATCCTACCTTCGCTTTGTCGGAGGTCCGTGTTGCCCTACACTCGATTTCTGTGTATGTTCTTTTTTGTACTATTGTATTTACGTTTAGACACGTATGTTACCTTCCCTTCCGCCTAGCTTTAAATTCGATCGCTCTTCGTCTCATCTTTTACCTTTTTCATATATATGTTTATAAACTAATTAATTGAACAAGATTTAAAGAAAACACTAAGGACATGGACTACCTAATCATTGAAAACTGATTCAATTAAGCAAAAAAGACTTCTGCTTAAATTCTTTTTTCCCTTTGTATGCTTCAAAACCAAAGTTTGAATAATATATGAGGTTTGTTAAACAACAATTTACACTAGAAAGATCTGACAAAACTCATTTGTTCACTGTCAGTTCAATACATGCATAAAATGCAAAGCAATTACGGTACCCGTGTACCAGATGTACACATTGATTTATACGGCAGCATGGTTTCCGAAACAGTTCCGTTTTTGTTTCATATTTAAGTGCTATGCAGAAATCGATTGAAAATATTTTTTTGTAAATAATGTTTCTACGTTAAGGTGATTGCACAAAAACAAACCATTAATTCGAAAATTACAATTGTACATGTGAATGTGATCCCTCTCCCTCCCATTCTCTCTCAACATTAAGCGCCATCAACTCCCATATAGTGATAGAGCTACATATCTCTTTTGGTGTCCGAGGTCACTGGGGATAATCCTAATATTATCAACAATACGAAGATCTCATTTTATTGTTTAATTTCCGGGACTACAGAACGAAGGATTGAATGATTGCAAAAATATAAATACTGTGATCACAGAATTAAAACTAAGACTAATTAAAATTACACCATGATTAAACACCATTAAAAAAATATTGTCAATAAGGAATAATGGTCATTTGATTTGATGAATTGTATTGAATACCAGTAAAATTTGTCTAAGGCTTTGATTTGTTTCCTATCATGTCCCGACCTTCGCTTGTAATCACTTCTCACGGCTTTATGTAGGGTATCTGTTCACAAGTACAATGATTCCGTTCTATATATCAATTTTGTACCCTGTTTACTCGTTTCTTTTCATCCGGATTTGGACATTGAAATCGGACAATTTTGAGCTGGCTTTTGTGCGTGACCATTGAGACAAACGAAAGTCTGCGTTGAAAAACTTGGCTGCTGATTAAATGTGCACTTAAATTCGTTTTGGCAAATTAGACATAGCGGACGCAAGTGGTGCAATTACGATCAATTTGTGACGCAAACATTGGCATTTCTTTAAGCTATCCTACCCATTCAGCGGCCTATTGTCATCCTGCATCGTCGGATTCCTATGGCTGATCTCGTCCTCTGCTCATCACCCGTGGACAAACTTACTGAATATGTAAATTCGTCTATTATGCCCAGGNTTCTGCTCATCACCCGTGGACAAACTTACTTAAACATCGTCGTTGAATATGTAAATTCGTCTATTATGCCCAGGCGCGTAGCCAGATAAAAAAAATGGAAGTGCACGCAAAGTATGACAGGGGGTCGTCTGGGAGCGGCCCACGGGCGAAGCCCCCGGAAGCTCCTGAGTTTACCTAATTTTGGTGTATGAAAACNGCTACTGAGTTTACCTAATTTTGGTGTATGAAAACGGGACATTCATGTAAATTTCCTGAACAAACAATTCACTAAATTATTTGCTAGAGCGTTTCATAATACTAACTGAGTGTGTACGTCGGCTGGTTTTGTATTTGTTTTTAGCTCGCCGGGACGAATGTCCGGAGAGCTATTGTCATGAACCCGGTATCGGCGTCACAAAAACTTTAACATGGGCTATATCTTTTGAATTTGACCAAGGGGGACAGAGCTTTGATATTTCACATATAGATGCCTCATGATGAGACTTTGTTTTGGTACCAAGACTTTTGACCTAGTCACCTTGGACTTTGACCTACTTTTCAACAAAATCTTTAACCTGGGCTATATCTTTTGAACTAAAGGATAGGATTTGATATTTCATGTATAGATGCCTCATGATGAGACCTTTGTTTTGGTACCTAAACTTTTGACCTAGTATATGACCTACTTTTCAAAAACGTTAACCTGGGCTATTCTTTTGCACCAAAGGGAATAGGGCTTTGATATTCCATGTATATATGCCTCATGATGAGACCTTTGTTTTGGTATCAAGACTTTTGACGTAGTGACCTTGACTTTGAGCTACTTTTTAAAAACTTTAAAATGGGGCTGTATCTTTTGAACCAAGGGGGAAAGAGCTTTGATATTTCATGTACAGTGTCTTATGATGAGATACCAAGACTTTTGCACTAGTGACCTTGGACTTTGACTTACTTTTTAAAAAACTTTAACCTGGCTATATCCTTTGAAGCAAAGGGAATAGGGCTTTGATATTCCATGTATAGATGCGTCATGATAGATCTTTATTTTGGTACTATGTCTTTTGACCTAGTGACCTTGGACTTTTACCTACTTTTCAAAAACTCTTACTTGGGTATATCATTTGAACTAATGGGATTAGAGGTTAATATTCACATATACATGCCTCATCATCAGACTTTTGTTTTGATACCACGGCGTTTTGACCTAGTGACCTTGACCTTACACTTTTACTTACTTTCAAAAAACTTTCCACTAGGGTTATATCTTTCGAAAAGGATGAGAAGGCTTTGATTTAACACATTTAATTGCCTCATGAAGAACCCTTTGTCTTGGTACGAAGACTTTTGACCTAGCGAACTTGGCATTAGATATTGACCTACTTTTCAAACACTTTGATATGGGCAATATTTTCAAATGAAGAGGGATCTTTGGCATTTCACATATAGATGTCTATCTATTGGTAAACATATTTTTGACCTAGTTATCCTTTGAAATCAATTTTAAAAATTTAAAACCTGGGTTTTATTTGAACAAAGAAGGAATATCTTAAGGGCATTATATTTCTAAAACAAATGTATCTTTTCAAGACATTTTATTCACTACCAGAGCTATTGACCTTGGACTTTACCTAAAGGGGGGAATAGGTTAGATAGTCATGCTGCCCGCGAGCTATGTTGTCTTCTGACAACTCTTGTTACGAAATCATGTTGTCTTACTGTTTCGTTGTTTACAACTGGTATAATGGCAATGTTACTGATAACGAAAGATATCCTAAATCCGTCTGCGATATGTGCATATACAATGCACAATTATTCAAAATATTAAGTGACGAGGTACACAATGTGTTTCGTATTATCATAGTCCAAAAAAACATATATCAAAATCGAGTGTAGGGCAACACGTACCTCCGACAAAAGCGAAGGCAGGATCAGGTGCCATGGAGGGAGTAAACATCCTCTGCTGACCGGTCACACTCGCCGTGAGCCCGTAGTCGAAACAAAGTAACGGGTACCCGTCGTCAAATCTAGAGGAAAATGCGTCTAACAAAGGGTATGAAACAATCAGTCAACATGACTTAGTGATTAATTTGTATTTGCAAACAGTCATTATAGGGACCGTAGAATTTGCGAAATGATGACTTTAAACGAGATTCGTTATACCCTGCAAGATCAACTTTTTGGTTATAGTTGGCCTCGCTTTAAAAAGTTCTCAAACGCCATGGGAATGCCCTTGCGTATCGAATCAACTGAGAGACATACACACCATAAGCGGTGATAGTGGTACATTACTACTAGAAATTGCAAAGTCACATCACCGTTTTTCAATATAATGTAGTTGTTGTCTGCCATTAGAGTCAGTATTAACCAAAATATCCAAATATGAACGATCTGTCAGATTTGTCCTTTATTTCGAGTTCGTCAAAGCGATACATTAATATAGGGTTACATGTATATGGATAGTTGGATACGTATACATGCTTATGCTGGTACAATTGAAGATAATTATTCAAATTACTAGTATATAAATCAGAAAATAATATTAAGACAGAGCAAATGATGAATGCATTTTTATTGATCAAACAAAAAGATAAGGCGTCTACTGTTCCCCTGAGCAAAGTCCCGTACCACTGCATCAGTGTCTACCAAGCCTTTGTGCGCGTGAAGCATGGCAAGCCCTGACAGACGTTCAGTGGTCATTGTTGATCTCAGGTAGCTATTACACTGAAAGATCGTATAGCTGATGCAGTGGACACGGGCATTGCCATCAAGACAGACAAAACTGAAAAAATGTTTGGGTAGAGGTCTGGGACCTTATTCACGAAGCTTCCGTAAACTTACCGGACTCGCAAACTTTGCGTAAACGAACCAGAGACGTAAATTTCTTATTCACGACGTCTCCGTAAACACCGCACCCGCAAACTTTGCGTAAACTTTCCGTAAAACCTTCGGTAATTTCCGGGACGTTAGGACTATCCGTAAACGTTGCGGAATGGGGCACTTGTCGCGAGTAAAAATTGAAATGCGCCGCAATTACCGATGTTTTTAAAATACACATTGGCAAAATATATTGTTATTGTTGTGTACTAAATATTTTAACAAATAGCTTTGTACTGTTTGCCGTTTAAAACGTGTTTATATTCATATTCCAATTGTTACGTATTATGACGTTACAACATGACGTTACGTCATATCCCTGTGGAAAATGGCCTGCCAAGTCATTTTGCAAAGACAGGATCCTCAGAGACCGCACACATCCTTTGGATATGTATGACGATCGCGACCTTATAATACGTTATCGCATGCCCAGACATTGCATTGTAGATGTCATAGATTTGTTGGCCGATGACTTAGAGCCCTCCACGTTGAGATCAAACAGCGGCCCAGCTTCATGACATTGCGATACTTCGCTACTGGGTCCCTACAACAGGTAGTCGCCGACATTTCGGGTGTAAGTCAGCCTACTGTTTCAAGAATCATCAGCAGGACATCCAGTGCACTAGCAAGTAGAGCTAGAGACTTTATCAAGTTCCCTGTGACTAAGGCCGAACAGCTTACCGTGAAACAAGGTTTCAGACTTTTAATATGCCAAACCAAAAAACCTTGGGATGCTGTGGATGGGACTTAATTCAAATAAAGACGCACCATCAGAAAGGGAAGATGCATTACGATATGCGTAAAGAGGTAACCATGCAAATCAACGATCCAGGGAGTTTGAAAAAATTAAAAAAAACAACCTCAAAAACATGTGTGGAGGGGGTAGAAAGGGGAGTCGCCTGTTCCCCTTCTCCCCGCCCCCTCTCTCCTTTCTCCCGCCCTTGTCTTCCCATATCCCAGCTTACAACCTTCTGTTTATTAGATTGTACTCACTTTTTTAAACCATATCGCGAAATGTGTAATTTGAATTCATAGACCATAAAATGCTTGTCAATATATGGTTGATGTAAATTAATTCGCCTTTTTTGTGGCAACTGATGCAAGTGAGTTGTTATTTAGTAAACATTATAAGAGCTAAATAATACAAACGAACTGCTTTTCCAGATTATACTAGACATATAAATCAGGTCCCATTTACCTTCGTGATATTGGCAAAATAAGCTAAATACCATACACTTAACTCGAATAAAGAACTATGATACATGTAAGGGCATGCCGTTAAAATAACATCATAATAAATATTGGAAAAAATATACCTTCTTGAGACAGGACCAAAGGCAGAGGCGTAATGGGGGTGGGGGGTGATTTGGATAGCCAAGGGGTTATCGCAATCCGCATCACTTTCTCTTACTTGGATATAAGAGAAGCCAACGAGCGGATCGTAAACCCTTAGGCTAGGCGAAGAAATGGGGAGGAGGGGCAAAACATTCCAAATAATGTGAAATGTGAGAAGCCAAAATTAATTAAAAAAAGAAAGATAAATAAGAACACTGAATGGGGGGGGTGGGGGGGGTGAGGTAAACTTCTAAAAACAAATAATCAACCAAAAGTGAGGAGGGGGACACCCATTTTTTAAAATTCACATAAATGGGGGGGGGGGGGACTTCTAAATTATGTGACAGAAAGGATAATAGAACGAAATGTATGGTGTGTGTGGGGGGGGGGGGCAAACTTTCTTAAAAAGTAAGGCAACGAAACAAACGCAACAAGTCTTTAAATTAATTTCAACAATGTAGGGCAAAGAGAGGATAACTCGGATGATTTAAAAGAAATTCATATTATATAGAATATATGGAAATATATTTGGTACATGAAATAGTTTTTAAGTTGTGTCTGGTTTGGCCTTGGCGGAGGTCTGTGGCACGATTGAATGGCAAAAAGTTGTTTGTTATTCGACAGAAGGTAAATTGTAGTTTTAAGGCAAATAAAGTTTATTTGAACATGGCATTTATTTTCTCGCCACGATGTATGAATGAAAAATTTTCGAAAATTTGGTCTGTCTATCTTGATCCTATCATGGAGGATTTAATGATGAAATTATGTCAAAGATTTTGCATTTCCTTGGAGTAAGTTTTTTTTTTCACACCGGAAAAAAATATGAATTTCGATGAATGGATTGTAAAAGAGGCAGCTTTGTCTGAATCGTTTCCAAAACAGAATGACTGCGAAAGTTATGGAGTGCATGTGTGTCTGTATGCGACACTATTACTTTAAAAGGCTGCATTGGATAAGAAGATCTACGAAGAAGACTACACAATCCGTCAGCGTATTTTGCTTGAATTGTTTCAGAAAACTTTTTTCAACAACATCAGCCGTTCGGATTAAAGAAATACTGATGTACAAAGGATCTGGATCTATCGCATCCGCTGTTGAAAGCAGTTTTGGAGAAAGATTAGAACGACACAAACCCTTTCTGAAGAATCCATCATATTAAAGTATTACTTTTGTCAATACGTAGTAAACTT
>CAJDSM010018221.1:0-16955 GCA_903981925.1 Ostrea lurida
TTATAATGCCACCCCCGCATATTGCCAAAAAAAATCAAAGTCCCGTCAAACGCCACCCGGGTAACGCCATCTCCCGCATACCGCCATTTGCCAACGTATCTACAAGTACAAATTAGTCAATTACCTTATATTCACCCCCGCTAATTATCCCCAATTACCCTATAACAACAGCGAAAAATAGTGCAGGTAATGCTGCGAGTAGAGCATTGATAATAAGTTTAATAACGTAATTTATAATTATTTGAGTTCAAATATAGCTGAAATCAGAGTATAGCGAACACGCTGAAATTATATTGCCGCAATTTACGTGCGTTACACTATTTGGTGATTGATTGATTATTTGTTGTTTTTCGTCCCGTCGAGATATAATCCACTCATATTAAGCGTCACACATTGCCGGTGAAGGGCTGCGAATTTAAGACCTATGCTTAAGACAACTTAATGGCTTTTAGCAGAGAGGGTTCTTTTCTGCGTGCCACAATGCTGCGAACACGGATAACGGGCTCCGTTTGTTAAGGGTATAATCCCGAAGGACCGTCGTGATTCCCAATTCTTAATGCGAAGACTCTTGGCGGAGGGCATGCAAATCACTACCTATCTAACGTCTTTGTTTGACGCGGCCGAGTGCACGAGCACTAGGGCTCGAATCGCCCTCGGCCAATTACGGCGCGAGAGCTCTAACCAATTGAGCCACCGCGACGGTCTATTGTGAATATATCGGACCAAATGTGGTACTCAATGAGGCTATTCGCTTAATCAAACTACCCTGGAAGTGTACACTTGACACGATAAGAAATTGTTGGATCACAGTGCCTCTGATAAAATCAAAGTACTTAATGCAGGGTACTGTATTGAAGAAAAAAAAACCTACAAAACAAAAACAAAAAGAAAATAAGAAAAATACTATTCTAACAAACAAAAAATACAACAACAAAAAAATACGAAAGAAAACAAAAAAGTGTGTTCACAGTAAGTATTGCTCGATAAAGATCTATTCCTGCTCTTGAAAAGGGCATAGGCCTTCACCGGCAATGGTGATGTCTCCATATGAGTTTTAAACTGTCCGCTACACTACTACAAATTTCCTTTCGCTTCAATTGATTTGAATGTCAAAACTTGGTTTAAAATTATAAAGAGTTATCATGGATTTTTAGCATTCAAAAACAAACTTAGATGGATTGATTATGAAGAGTGTAAGTTTATTTTGGCGGTTGTTGTGGCCGCTTCCGGATTACTACGCGCAGAGCATGCCATACCTATAGCCGGGATACCCGGCTAAATATGTCTATAAATATGGTTGATGACAATTAAACGAAAATTATAATCCGATAATTTGAAAGCATGTAGTAAATAAAAATATGTGTGATTTCTCATGACAGCTGTCATCCCGGTCGTCCCCCTCCCCCCAATATAATGCCACCCTCATTATTGTCGTTATAACGGGGTATTGCTGTAATGTACGAAACTTTCAAGATTGTTGTCATTTCAATGAGAAATATTTTGTAATGCTGCTCTGACTGTTATTTTAAATAATATGCACTTTATGGAACCCCGGTGTCGGCCCCATAATTGAATATCCCAATTATCGCTAAGCTGATACATGATTGATTGATTATATATTGTTTTACGTCCCACTCGAGAATATTTCACTCATACTCGAGAATATTTCACTCATATGGAGACGTCATCATAGCTAAGCTGATACATGTTTTATTAAACAAAAGTTGTAGATATTGAGTATATAAAATTTTAAGAGACCCTCTCAAATAAAGAGCTAGAAGAGGATAAGAGTATTTCCTAAATATCTCAAACTTTTTAAAGAACTATGTAAAGCGTCCTTTGTTTTGTCGTTCTATGAATACTGATATCATCAAAATGACCACTGGTTGCGTAATAAGGAAATATACGAAACTTTGACGTTTTCTTAAAACAAAATTTTCTCGAAATGTTATTCTAAATAATAGTGTATGTCCGATATAGGCAAAGATAACGAACAGTGAATCAATCTCGGTAAGGTCCTAATATATAATACGAGGTAAGGAAACCACAGCGTTGGGCCCAGATTTCCACTAGGACACCCTGGACACACCAACGAGGTGGGATCAGAGCTGCCTAGGAGGAGTCAAGCCATCTCCTGTTTGACCGGTCCACTATATGCCCGCCGTGAGCCCATAGTCCCTTGATCAGGTAACGGAACGTCCGTAGTCAAATCAGTGTGTGCAAAACGGCTTAACGATGGTTTATGAAACACATCAGACAGCAATTTGACTCAATGATAAGGTCATATTCGGTATAGACTAAATTGTTATAATCGACCATAGAATTATTACGAAACGCCTGCCTTAATAAATGTGAACGTTGAAACCCCTGCCCAACACAATTTCTCTGTTAAGTAAGCTTGCCTCGATTCAAAAACTGAATTATACCAGAACAAGCTCTTGTCGTATCGAATAAGTTGATGAGACTACACACCAATCTGCAGGTGATGATGGAATATTGCTTAAAATATGGAAGTTGACGATGGAGAAGCTGAAATCGTCCCGTTTGTCATAAATTGAGTAGTTAGTTGCGTTAATGTCAATGTTCAATAAAAATATCCAAGTACGAAGCAGACATGGAGACTCTGTGGTGTCCTTTATTTCTAGTTCGTTTGGGATATATTGAATCGACATATGAATGATTGATTGATTGATTATTTATTGTTTTAGCGTCCCACCGAGAATATTTTCAGCTCATATGGAGACGTCACCAATTGCCGGGGAAGGGTGCAAAATTTAGGCCTATACTCGGCACTCCAGGGCCTTTGAGGCAGGGAGGGATCTTTATGTTGCCATAAACCACCTTGCCTGGACACGGGACCTCGGTTTTCGGTCTATCCGAATGAACCCGCCATTCAAGTCGCCTCTTCGCCCACGCAAGGGCTGCTGAGGACCTATTTGTAACCCGGATAACCCACGGGTCGACATATGAAATGGAAAATCCTTGTTATTGATATGATAAAACATCGTCAAATATATTCGAAATGGTTGAATCTAAAAGCCACCGCTAGCGATTTCTTTCTTTTCATGTAGAAGCTTTTTGAATAATTCTGCTCATAAGAATATAAAAATAGGTCAGCCAATAGAGGAGCACAATTAGTGCCCCTTGGAATTCCAACAGTACTGCTGGAAGACTGATTGCAAAAAAACTACAAAGATATTGTCAATGAGGGAACTCCAGTATTGACTTTAATATCAATACTTCAGAGTACTTGTGTGATAGAATCAGAGTGGAGTTTAACAATCAAATAATTTTTTGAATGGCTGATCATAGATATTTTCCTTTTTTCCATTTTTGTTAAAGAAACACGTCATTATTAACTGTCTATATAAATCTTGTCTTTAATTTATCGTGCAGAATGGACATGTAAAGTGTTGAAAAGTCATATGTTTTGATGTTGTTGATATGTGAAAGGTTCTGGGATTTCAAATTCAATAGAAGTTCTTTAGAGTTTTATAGAATCAACATTCGATTTACACCACTTCTTGCATATGTAGTTTCACAATACGTCAGAAGTTGCTCCTTGACAGCTGTCAATATTTTCGTGAGGAGTAAAGACGGGCTTGGTGGAACATTTACTAGATCCAGCAATGTATCTTTGTTTGTAAGGGATTTTATGAAGTTTTGGAATCCAGTATAGGTACGGTACTTCATAATCGTTCGTCCCATTGACTGGGATATTAAATGAGTTAAAAACTGAAACATGATTTTGAAGAATTTCGTCTTTTGAAAGAGCAGTAGGAGTATAAGTACGATTACCAAATGTGGAGTTAATACCAAGTTCGTTTAAAATGCAGGTGTTGAAATGAGCCTTACAGACAAAGACCAAATTGTTACAAGTATTGTCAGCTGGAACCAAAACATATTCCTCATGTAACCTTAGACTATAATTCATTGATCACTTCCAGTTTACGAAACACAGAAGGATAAATGGTATGGACTTTGGTACATATATTTCTAATACGGGATTTTAATATTCTTCTTATACTTTTTAATTAATCCATTCTGATAAGGTATCAGGTTCTTTTTCATATTTGACCCATCGTCTGGCATAATCGACAGAATTCATAATGGAGATGAAGTTCTGTCGCTAAATAAATGACCGAGGTTCACTGAATTTAAGACCTTTTAAAATAAGTGATCTTAAATCCTCATTTTGAACTTCACCTGTAATGACAAGTCCAGCTGGACTATAGTGGAAAGAAGATTAAGAACAAAAACAACTGGGTGAAATAGAATAAGGAAAAGTATGGTCAATATCTAGGCACTGCAGAGTTTGCTTGTAATTAAAATGTTTGGATGCAATCATGGAAGTATATTTGTAGGAAATGCAGGGTGGAGACTAGAATTGAAAATATGCAGGAATACAGGACTGAACTTTTTTATAACGAAGAATGTTCCTTATGTTTATGGCATCTATTCCTTTATTATTGAAGTTCGGCTTAAGGAACCGGCGGCAAGATTCCGAAGGGAAGATTAATATTCGTAATCCTGCTGTGGTTTAAAGAGCAGTGATATGAACATCCACAATATAGGCATTCTGGTTGTGAAGAATCCAATGTATGGACCAGACAAGATTGTCATGTATGGACTGCCTACAACAGACAAGATCTTATGTATGGCACTGTCTACACCTAGACAAGACTGTCATGATGATACTAACAACATGATGGTGCACAAACCAGACAGTTGCATGTGGATCAACAGAAATTGTCATGATGTACTGCCTTACAACTATGAGCAAGCATTGTCATGTGGCATAAACAGGACAAATTATATGATTGATCTACAATCCAGCAAGATGTCATGATAGTGTCTGCTACAACAGACAAGACTGTCATTGATGGACCCTACAACCAGACAAGATTGTCTATGATACATCTGCTACAACCAGACAAGATTGTCATGATGGACTACTTTACACTTAGACAAGATTGTCATGATGGACTGCCTACAAACCAGACCAAGATTGTCATGATGGACTGGCCTACAACCAGACAAGGACTGTCATGATGACGACACACCAGACAAGGATTTCATGATGGATTGCCTACAACCAGACAAGATTGTCATGATGGACTGCCTGTACAAAGCCAGACAAGATTGTCATGATGGACTCACATCAACCAGACAAGATTGTCATGATGGACTGCCTACAACCATAAAAGATGTCATGATGGACTGCCTACACCAGGACAAGACTGTCATGATGGAACTGCCTACAACCAGACAAGATTGTCATGATGGACTACACAACCAGACAAGATTGTTCATGATGCACTGCCCTACAAACAAGACAAGATTGTCATGATGGACTGCCTACAAACAGACAAGATTGTCATGATGGACTAGCCTACGAACCAGACAAGACTGTCATGATGGGGACTACACAACCAGACAGATTGCTTTCATGAGGACTGCCTACAAACATGGACAAGAATTGTCATGATGGACTGCCTACAACCAGACAAGCATTGTCCATGATGGACTGGCCTACAACCAGACAAGACGTGTCATGATGGACTTACACAAACCAGACAAGATTGTCATTGATGACTGCCTACAACCAAAGCAAGAGTTTCATGATGGACTGCTACAACCAGACAAAGAATTTCATGATGGACTGCTACAACCAGACAAGACTCTCAATGATGGACACACAAACCAGACAAGATTGTCCATGATGACTGCTACAACCGATGACAAGATTGTCATGATGGACTGCCTTACAACTAGACAAGATGCATTGCATGGACTGCCTACAACCAATAAGGCAACACCTTGACGCATGAACTTCAGCTACAGCTGTATATTTGTGAGCCGTAGGTAGAATAAAGTTGTCTTGTCTTGGAAATACAGGGATAAAACCTCAAAAATAATTTGTTAGAAAATAAAAACCTTGGCGTAACACATCAGCTTTATACAAAGAAACCTGTTACAAAAACATCTGCATTCTTTAAAGGACTGATTTTGTCTCCAAAATTTTGTTTTCCACTTTTTATGATCAAAGTATTCTTGGTCTGATGTGCATTAAATGTTTCCATATTTGTGACTGTGCAGCATCAAAATGCATTTAAATTTACGAAAATTAAGCAATTCATATTTTGTTTGTAATATAAACAACTGGTTACAACGTACGATTTGGGGCGTCCTTGTGCGGAGACATCCGGATGATATGCACTCTTTTGCAAATTCATAATTTTCCTGGACTAAAACGTGAAATACATGTGAAAAGTTTCATGTTTACTCTATTTGTGCATGGTTATTTTCCTGCTCGCGGAACCGCGCATGCATGTTGCCCATAACCGCCACCCCAAATGTAGCGTTGTATCCAGCTGTAAAAGACTGAGTCCTTTGTTTAACATAACAAAGAGTTACCGCAAAAATAATCACTCTATTCCTTTGCATCAAAGGTCCCCAAATTTTTTTTTGAGTACTTTAAGATGAGTATGTTTTCAATATTTAAATTCAAAAATGAAAAAGCTTTTGATCCAAAAACGTCGGGTCAGTCCTTTTAATATGAACTTTTTCTATACATTAAAAGAAGATCTTTTATAATAGAGAAAGTCATTATGTGCTTTTACTAAATGCATTTCAAACATTACTTTTATCATTTCAGATGATCCCATGTCTCTATCCATTCTCAGTGCTAAAGTAAATACCAGATTATATGATTTCAAGGTCACTGGAATCACATGATATCCTTTGTCAATGATTCCATCTTGTCTATCAGACCTTATCTAATTTGATCAAAGGACAGAGTCAAGGTCACTGGAGGAGTCAATTGACTCTGATACTACAGTCAGCGCTCGTTACGCGGGGCATTCGATATACCAGCAAATTTTGCTTAACGGCAGGAATTTGTTGTAACAAATCTGCACCACTATTTCGCGTGATATAACGCCATATTCGCACTTTGGCATCCGAGCAGTACTTAAATGCGTTATCAAATGTGGCATTTTTGACACTATATAAAATCGATATTAACGGCAGTTACCCGAGATTCCTTCAACGACCTGGTTAAAAGACATCTGGCTATCCGGCAATATTTTCACCACTTTACAAAGATAATGAAGAATTAAATCCTCGCCATCATACAATGAAAGACAGACCGCCGCAGGTAATATTTGTTTACTAAAAGGCAAGGATGGATTTATCAATGAATATGATAGTTTTAATAAAAATAATTGTGCGGGTATCTTTGATGGGTTCCAAGTACAGTAATTATAAACTATTATTATTCCTTAATTTGAAAGGCTTTTGTTGTTTTATTAGATATTTGTAAATATTTTTAGCTATTTGTGTCTATTGGACCGCTGGTCAATAGTTATTGAGATTTTGGAACGTTGGCGATCTATTGACCGCAATATTGATTGGGAATTCTGATGCATTGCTAACTATGACTTATAACGCAAGTAATCCAATATAGACTTCAAATGACCGTCATAGTAGGTAGGCAACGTAATGGAAAATTTTTACAAATGATTTAAAATGCATTACATATACTTTTCACGTTAAAAATATGAGCACTAACAAACTATACATGTAATTTAGGGTAATAAACCATTTATTTCAATGCTGCATCAGTCAAGAGCCGGAATATTTTTTCCCTCGTATTGGGAACAGCTCAATGCACGTTCTATTTGCCCTCGGCTGGCGCCCGGCAATAGAAACGTTGCATTGAGCTGTTCCCAGTAGCCCTCGGGAAAAAAATATTCCGGTCTATTGAGCTGATTCGACATTAAATAACTGTATAAATGTATCACAGGGTACTTTTCTTTTACTTTGTAATAGAAATAAGGAGAAAGGGCGGACATGAGTGCATTTGTACCGCTACTGAAAATAAACACTACGGTGAATGGTTACGGAGATCGCCATTGCATATTGTGCTCTGATGATTTAAACAAAGGAGAATAACTCTGTAACTGGTAATAATAGGCATTTTTGTACAACGTAGGTTCGTATAACGGCAAAGATGATCGAAATTGAACGTGGCCGTTGTAACGAGAGCTGGCTGCTAGTTTGTGGTTCTTGTCATTCTTTCGTATTCATTTGCTGGAAACCCAGTGCCCTATCAATTCCACGAGGTGAAGGTTATACAAGTTTTTTATTTCAAAGTTTCAGATGTCAAGGTTCACTTGATCTTGACACTAATGTGCTAGATCCCATCATCCTTTCATCATTTCTGAAGATCCCATCTCGATCAGACTTGTATAAACATTGAGTTTTGTAGACCTGTCATCCTCTTATCATTTTAACATATCCAATGTCTCATTCTGTTTCAGTTCTAAATTATACCAATTTATGTCAAGGTCAGAGTGTCAAAGTCACTAAACCTCGATATCAATTTGTAAATCCCATCATCGTATCATCATTGCTGAAAACCTCATCTCTCTTCAGACCTAGTTCTTGAAAAACAATACCAAATCAGATGTCCAAGATCACTTGAGCCTAATTTACTAGTCTTATAGGTATTGTCGTCCTCTGATCATTTCTGAAGATCCGAATGTCACTATTAGTCTAGAGTTCTACCAGATTTCTATGTTCATTGGTTCAGAGAATAAATTCAATGGAGGTCACTGACTTGACACTATAGTTTTGATGGCCCATTATTTTCTTTCTTCATTTCAAATACCTCATGAGCTCTATCTAACATTATTGTCAAGTAAATCTGTGGAATGTTGAAATTAATATTTTCCCATTTTCTACGTATTAGACCCCCCTTCATCCCCCAAAAAATGTAACCCTAACCCCTTCAATTTAAAATGACAAGCGAACATTTCTGTACGTTATTACTAGACATTGCTCTATCATATCCTGGCATATACTTTTCTCCAAACATCTACTCAATGGGTTATGAGCAATGGGATTGCCAATGACAAATGCCAAGAAAAAAAGAAGTGGAAGAGAATTAACAAGCTTAGATAAAACCTCGAGCAATAACAAAAGTCTTCAGACTTCATCTGAGCAAAGACGTTATATAATAATGTAGAAAACCTTACAATCCAGCTTTTACTCTCTCTCTCTCCGGTCTGTCTCTTACTTTTCTCTACACACCTTACTACATGTACATATTCTATTCTCGACAAGTTTCACATCACACCTTAAGATTTCAGATTTCGTCAGACTTACTCTATGAAAATTTTGGTAAAGCACTGCAAATTTCTGACAGTTTCAGTGAACTGACTTGATATGATGCAACACAGTACTCAATTACCAGTCTAGCTAAAAACCAATCTGAAACCATATTCCGCAGACTTCAACGTATCTCAGGCAACACAATATATACTTGGACAGCTAGTCTTAAATCCACTGAGCTAATCATGACATATCTCTGTCACGGCGTCCGCTACTTCACTCGCCCATTTCCAGGTTGGCATATGGCCTGCCTCATGCTGTATATTCCCATTGCAACTACTTGCATTGTTAACCACCTCCACCCAGATGAACCTAGGGCCACGTTCCACTGAACTACATACTTAAAACTAACATATATATGATTGTCGTAGTAATACAATAACAACAAAACATGCAACTCACCCCCCCCCCCCCCGCCCCTCCCCTCCCTCCCCCCTGCCCCCCCAAATCAAGGATGTTCCTAAATTCTAGCTGGAACGGCGTTGTCACTCAAGCGATTCTGCAATGAGAAATATGAAGGCTCTCTCAACATTAAGTTGGACGCGCGAGTAAAGACTTTATTTGACCCAGTGTCAGGTCAAAAAACTCCTCAAGGCATAACCGTCCAGAGAGGCGTTCGAACATAGTTTCTGGTCCACTATTCGACAAGCGAGAGACCTGACATCTTGAGGAATAACATGTGAAAATATGATACAAGCTGTTATCACTTAGCCTTCAAATCAATATGGCCAATGGAAACAAGTAGGTCAAAGGTCCAAGAGTCAGCGGATGCTCAAAAATTTAGTCACCTGCGTTGAAAGCGCGCTCATGTCATAAGAGATAAACAAGTGAATGTGAAAACCTTATCACTATTGCCATCTCATTCAAAAGTTGTGAGGCCAATAGTTAAAGCTTTCTCCTGAAAAAAGTAGGTCGCGAAGTTTCAAAGTCCCAGAGCGTCAACCTTTTTAGGTACCAATGGGAAAATCGTTTCATGTCAAGCACAAAACACACAGGGTATTGCTGATCAATCTTCTCTCAAAACCCTCGAGAACCTACCATTCAACAATATAAGCACAACGGTTAATAGTCTCAGCAGCAAGCGACCCTCAAACCAATCAGCCTTTTACACATCACCGCGCTCTCCTGGCCATCCCAACAACCAAACCCTTACCCATCCACCCGAAATACTCTTACGGCCCCCCAAAAATCATTCAAATCAATCTAAAAATAAAGTGGCTGCCAACAATGGCATTATGTAACAAAGACATCCGCTGAAAGTTTCCATTAGAATTCGTTGAGGGTTTAGAGGAGTACTGATAGAAAAGCGCAGGACGGATGACGGATGGAAACAGATCACTAGCGGGGGTTATAACATCAACAACAATTTTTAAAACTAGTCCATGGGTACAATTTGCTTAATCAAAATCTGATCAAGTTGTAGTTGCTTGGATTGCAAAACATGATGTTGACATACTTGCATCAGGATGACCAATACAATCACTAATTATACACATACACATCAACAATTTACGTACTGACATTAGTGTACATCTACAGTTAGACTATATATCCAACTACACATGTTACATCTATAATAGAACTATAACATCACTACACATGTACATCTATATATTAGACTATACATCACGTACACATGTAACACATCTATATATAGACTTAACATCACTACACATTGTACATCTTATATATAGACTATACATCACTACACATGTATCATCATATATGATAGCACTATACATTCACTACACATGTACCATCTACAGATTTTAGGACTATATATCACTACCACATGTACATTCTATATATAGACATATACACTACTAACACATGTACATCTATACATAGAACTATACATCATACACATATACATCTAACCACTATATAGATTATACATCACTACACAACTGTACATCTTATACTATAGACTTATTACATCACTACACATGTACACTATATATAACTATACATTCACTTACACATATACATCACACATAGGACTATACATCACATCATTCAACAGTCAGTTTAAAGTGCGCCAATCTCAGCTGAAAAACGGCAGCAAGCATTTTGTTTTTGGAATACTAAAAAACCGAATTAAATTATAAAGTTTGATATTCTATAGGTTTCAGGAACAGACAATATTAGCTCCTTGCAAACCCCACATGCTTAAACAATCTTTATCATGATGATACGACGTCATGTTTTTTGTTCATGTAATACGTTTACGACAGGTGGGTACTTGTTAAGTATTTGCACGTTTGAGAGTCAATAAAGTATGTAATCACTCTTATGACATTTGTTTATTTCGTTTCGCAGTATAGTTCGTTGTCCACTAAATTAGTGTGTTACATTGTTTGATACATCTAATGTAGGCGAAACAACCTATTCAAATTAACTTCAGTCTGCCCAATGCAATTAAAATTCTGTTTTTTCAGCATTAAGCATGATCCGTATTTTGCACCCTTTACTTGTGACGGGTAATTATATTGCAGCAAATCTGTAGCACCTGATGTATTTACTCTACTGAATTTATGTTTATAGACAATGGAAAGCAAAGAAGTCATGGTTAGTTGTATTAACAATACACACCACAGAGGAGCAGACAACAACATAACAGGCATCTCGTAACGTAATTCACCAATCCATAAGATATTAGTTGTAAATTCTGAATCTAATTCTTCTTAAATATGTATACATTTTTTGATATTTTGACATAAATTCCAACATAGAACAATTACAAAATATGTATATGTCAATACCTTTTGCCAAAATTTAAAACCTGAATAGCAAAACAAACTTTTGATGCTTACGGGTGTATCAATAAATTCACATCCTCAGACAGACTTAAATGCAGAATTAATAGTTAATACAAACTTCAGCTTATTCAACTGGTATTTTGTGATCATTTATGTGAAATGTATGTTTAAAAACAAAACACCCGATCAATTTCTGTTATTTCTATCTTTTTTTTAAAGTTTTCAATAACCGTAACGTAATTCACGAAACGTCTTTTCGTCTCAATGGAATTCAGTACTTAACTTATTAAAGATATGATTCATTGATCAGTCGAATAGATTTTGAACTTTTTAAAAATCTACTTCTATAAATATGTGCATTTCGCGTGCTTTCCCTGTTCCTGAGGCCCATTTACTGCGAGCATGGCATCAATCTCTGATACACATAGTTTGTCCGCTTGGGAGGGAACGAGTTCTTTCCTTGTCATGATTCAGATCCTCACTGTCGTACTGATCAACAACCCTCTTTATGCACCAGTGACCATCATAATAGCAGCTACATATGTGTCTTTCGCGTAAGATCCACTCATTTCAACTGTATTTTCCGCAGCATCACGGTATTTCTAAATTGGAAACATTTTGCAATGCAGGTTCTTGACAGTCTGCATGGCCAGAACTTTAGGGATTTTGTGGTTTTGTTGTTGTTGTTTAGTCGAAATAATTTCATAAATTACAATGTATTACCCGGAAAAGGTGTACGAGATAGATATTGTCATTTCTCTCTATGAAACTGAAAACCTATTCTCAAGGAATCTGGATGATATCAAGTTTACTTCTCGTAGCATAGTACTTTTTAACCCTTTGAGTTTATTTGTTTGAATATGCTTTGCTCCCTCCTCTCTTTTTCCCCTTTCTCTGCACATTTTGTATCGCTATGCAATGCTTAATCCCACCATAAACGTCAGTAATCAATCATTCATTTGCAAATGAATTACGTTATACTGAAGTGAATTACGTTATGGTGAAAGTCATGACCTCTATGGTGATAAACAAACATTGTCTACTGAACACCTTTTGACGATTAATACCTACGATTTATACTATATCGACAAGTTGCATAATTCACTTTAATCAGACAATCTTTCAAATAAAAATAAATGTAGTTATTCAAATAAGTCCACATAACGAAGGGAAATGTACCATATGCGTATGGATTAATAACTCAAGAGTTTTGGCGACCCATAACTTTGTGTTATCACGTGCTCTTAAGCCCAGAGAGCAAATTAGTGAAAGCAATTTTGGTAATGGAAACGTCCGGAAAATGATCTTTGCTGAAGTATAAATAATATAAACGTATCGTAATTCCACTATAAGTATTTACGGTCATAATGTTTTCCTCCTGCCTCTATAAATACAAATGCTACCTTGAAAATCATTTTGACTTATTTTGTATGGGAGACAACCAACGTGTGTTTAAGTTATGTTATGACAATTCAATCCAGCTTATCTAAAATGTGAGGAAGCTGTAACGTAAAATACGGAGAACTAAATGACAATGTGCCGAAAGCAGGAAGGATTGCACTTATTCTCTCTGATAAGAAAAAAGGAGTAAGAATACATATGAGACCTTAGCAATGCCACTATTTAGAATGTATTTATAGTGTGCAGAGTGAAGATAGTCAATAAAATCAGGAAAGGATTTAATTTGAGCCCTTATTTATATATCAGAAGTTCGTAACGTAATTCACTGGCATATTTTGTGACAATCAAAATTGCAGATTTCAGAGTACATCGTTGACAGAGGATGAAATCTGGAGTTAATTTTACTAACTACAGATTACCTATAAACATCTTTTGAATGATGCACTTTTGGCCAATGGTATATCACATTTTTCTTTGTCAACAGACAGCTTTACTTTTACCATGATACCCCTTAGACTTGTGTGACATGCTGAATTTTGGTACCAAAGTCACTATGAATCACACCTGCATGATACCTAAAACAATGCACACGAAGGTAACCATAAACCATATAGGTGTACCAGAATGGATATCTGATTAATAGAATAAAAATACAGTAAAGATCATTAAATAACCATCATTGTTTTTTAAAATCGTTTCGACTGACAATGACAATATGGATAAATGCCAAAGTTGGGGCACTTTGGGAGTATATAGGAGTAATGTATAAAGAGTGCAGTCCTGACAATAGACGTAATCCATGAAGTTTTTAAATCGAGTATCACGCCGGGTAACCCGAGATCGAGAAAGCGCCACTGGAGTAAGAACACTTCCGCGTAACATAAAAGTCGCCGTCTAGTTACACTGCGTACGAGGACTCGTTTCAATGTGAATGTAAATACCAATATTTTTTATCGAATACACGTTATTTATAGTAATGTTCACAAAAACTTTATACGAAATATACAGACAGTGTTTTGGGTGCTTGCATCATGGATGTTTGACCCAGAATCGGGTACATGTATTAGGCCCGGGGTCTTTCTTCAACCAAAGCCCAGGGACTCGGTAGTATAAACATGAACTAAGATATTATTTGCTCCGAGATTGATAAATTAAAGATAAAAATAAAGCCACCCATAAATAGATATGAATAAACGCCACCTCCAAAATCCGCATCTTTTTGTCGTTTTATTTAAAAAAAAAAAGGGGGCGTGTGCTTTGCCATAACTAGAAAATTTCAGTGCAGCAAAATTTTTTTTTTTTTTTAACATACGAGGAGGTCCTTCACCAGAAAACATCTCAAGACTATCGGAGTTATTGAAATTAAAGAAATGAACGTACAAATCAACACTTTTAATTTCGAGTAGTGCAGTATGGACTTGATAATGAGAGAGGAAAGATGGAGTAAATGTTATCAACCTGACCTGTATATCTTTGATAAAGTGACCCCAAAAAAGCACCAAGAATGAATATAATAGGGAATTTATAAAGCATATGAATATTTTTTCACAACAATGGTTAGTTGAAGGAAGTATTTTACCACCCCAAATAAATGCGCATCTAGTTATGTAAAGACGGGACTAAAGGACAGGGGTTGGGGTTGAGGGGGCACAAGGTAAGGTTTGTTATCCTTCCCCTCGGGGGGGGGGGGGGCACTTCAATTAATTTATGGGTTAGTGTGAACGTGGCCGCTGACATCGCAGACCGTTTCAATATTGTAAAGATATACTGAGAATTGGGTAATACCTTTTCTATAATTTTGTCTGTTCAAATGGTGACCCTATTTCCCATATGACAGACAGTCAAATTTTTTGAAAAACCCTTTTTGGTCCTTGGGCTGATAAACAATACAGGGATGGACAAAGTCGTATAAAGTCCTTTTTCTATCATGCCGTCATTGGGTCTGCCATAAATATTAATTAATCTGGATTAACTATGCTTACCTGTGTAACGATTTATCAGAGCTTCATCGTCAGGCAGATTAGGCTATTCATGTAACTTAATAGTGCAATATTTTATGACTTTATCATATATTCATGCTGATTTCAATACTAGTCCTTGTCATATTATTCTGAAATGGAAAAAGAACCTATCCTAATTCAGTGGCACTGTCCCCTCCTATTAGTAATATAGGAAGTGCTCCTCCCCCTCCCCGAATCCTCCCCAACCCCACTATTTTTAACACAAAAAATTCTTTTACATAGATGTGATCAATATGAGAATACCACCGTTAAAATACTAATTCTAATACTAGTAGTTCAGGTCTTTCAGCAGTCAAAACATCATTTTTGCAAGTACACATAAAATTTTTATAGTTTGTTAGTTCTTTTGTTTTTAGTTTTTTTTTATTTTTTAACTTTTTTTGTTATTTTCTTTTTTTGTTTTTTTTCTTGCCCCTCCTCGCCCATGTTTTTAGCCTAGCTATTTTAATGAAAAGTTTTGCCACACACACACACACACACAACACACACACACACACACACCCACAACACCGCTCTTTTGTTAGTCCCAGCAACGGCAATGGTAAGTACATAATTAATTTAATTTGCAGTGTAATATCAGTTTTGTGAACTATAATATTCCTTTGTTTGAATAAATAAGTACAGTACAATAGTTGGTCATTAATTTAAATCCTTTCCAAAAAATATTAATCACTATTTTTCATTTACAAAACACCTTTTAACAGTCTTCATTTTTTGTCAACTTGAAATATGTCAGAATTGAAAAGTTATGCATGCTTATGATTGCTAGCTAGATTTCAAATCATATAAAATCAAAACCACAGTAAATTACTCTTATGAGTATATTATAAAGTCATAGTAGCCTTGTATTTGATGCAAATGCTGCTACAGTAAATAATTGATTTTTCCTTTTTGTAATAAACCTTATCATGCTTCTTAACTTGTATTTGTTTCTTGATAACTACACTTTCAGAACCAAGAATGTGTTTATGTATTATACGAAACAATCAATCAATCAAGGTGGCTTGAAGCTTAAATTGATAAAACACCAAATTGTCGTTAGTAATTTATTGTATTAGAAGAATTCGTAAAAATGCATGGTCTCAACTCTTGAGAAAATTCTCTCCTTAAAAACAAAAGGTAATTAAGCTTCATTGTCAAACATGTTCAGTCAAGTTTTTCCAATAACAGTTTTGGTTCATAGGGGTTCGGAAACAACTCATCCCTCCTTATTTATGGGTAGCCCTGGATCTGCCACTTACTTGAATACATTGTCATAAAATGAGGCTGGTTATGCACGAGTGCCAAGAATAAACATACAAGGTTTATTTACAATATGCAGTCATGTCTGCCATACGTGATTATGTAAACAGTGAGAGAGACATAGCCATTATATAAAATATTAACATGGATAACTCATACTGTGCTCTGCAAATTGTGCAGGATTAAAAAAAAAAGTCACACGTAAGAACTTGAAACAACAGTATGTGTTATGCGATTCATAGTCTTTATCAAATACTAATGTCTGAAGCTTGCAACCTATGTTGATCTTTAGTCCATATGGATTCTAGACACAAGATACTAGGGTCATAGGTGTTGGAGGGATCCCATGTATCAA
>CAJDSM010018224.1:8742-22896 GCA_903981925.1 Ostrea lurida
TTTGTAACCGGGTACCATGCCTGGTCTCGCCCACATCTGTCTCGTCGAATCATCCATCATCAACCTCTGCTCTTCCTCCAAACCTAAAATCAAAGCTCAAATCTTAGTGAAATTTCTAACTACTTAAACCATCTTTTTGAATCAAATTGTAACAATTCATATCTCAATATTCTTTAAATTACCAGTAGTGATGTTTGGTTGTGAGTTATAATCTCATTGCATGTGCCTAAAAAACCATGTGATTGTCAGTTACTATAAACGGGACACACCATTTCATCTCACAGCCGAAAGTACGACTAATAGCAAAATCTCCAGGCCAAGCGGAAACACTCAGCTAATTGTAGCAAAACTCTTCAGTTAGATCTACAGCCAATAAACTTTTTTGTCAATTTACCTTTCACTTGAAAATAAACAAATCAACTCTCAATCAACGAACGAGCTTCTGTTACCTGCTCATTATAGGTCTTCTTACTGCTTTCTTAACAATAACAAGACAACATTAGTTTCCCCTACGCGCCCACATAAACAAATCAACCACACACACCAAAACACTCATCGGTCGAGGACACATAAAAATGTCACTCTTTTCTCCAGATGTCACAAAGATTAGTTTCTTCGCAGTGGCGCTGTTTAGGTCAAAAAACCTCAAACGTCGTCACACCCCAAAGTATCATGGAAATAACCTCCGTACAGTGCCTAGCCCTTCCACATCCACCCACCACCCGCAACACCTTCAATTTCCTAGATAAACAGCAAGACAGGAAATAAACACAACAAAATCCATCAATAACAACGAACAAAAAGATTTTTGAAACCACAAGTAACCGCGCTCTGAAACACGACTCTCCCCAAGCGACAACCTTACTGCCATCGCGACCTATAGTCGGCATACATAAATATGTGAACACAACTTCAAAGCCACTTTTCCCCTTCAGCTGCATTGAACCACACGATAACAGCCCACTCACCTCGTTAAAGTATCTCATACTCCACCCTAAATGTGCTGATGTCAACAGAGATACACCAGGCGGTTATGACAAATCCTAGCCTCTTCCAGTACAATTGTCGAGTGAATAACTACGACATTCAAAGACCAGTCCAAAGCCCCCACCCCCCCCCCCCCCCCTACCAAACACAGGGTTTATACCCGCCAGGAGTCTTGAAACAGACAAACATGTGATCCACTGACCTTCACACCACACCCAACAAAAAAACATCTTAAGTTTCGGACCAGTATTCACTGTAAATAAATTATGAATAGCCCTCCCCCTTCCCACTCTACATGTTTGTTGATCTTTCATTTTCCCACAGTTTCATATGACAAAATCCTCTACAAACGCGTTATATAGACGTGAGTTTCAAAGACAACACAATTCGCGACAGATTCGGCACACATGACCCAGGCGGACTGCGCCACACCAACATTGCAACAACCAATATGCCTCTACCCGACCAATTCATTATGACAAGGCATAACAAACAACTTACATCCAAAACAACTCTAACCCATCTTCTCTGCAGCACATTGCTTCAAGACTAGAGAGACCAAACACCCCTCTAAAACACCACACACCTGCCCAACCAACTCAAACACGAGAACACAGCAAAAATTTGCTACCACCACTCCACAAAACAAACACACGATCCGGCAACCAAGACACACCGCACACACCATAGAATCATTAGCAAAACATCCTTTCGCCCTACACTGGTTGAGCGACCTCCCCCCCTCCCCCCCCAACACCACCCCCCCCCCACCACCCCCCGCCCCCCCCTCCCCACCCCGCCCCCTACCCACCAACAACACAAACCCGCACCACCAACCAGCGCCTCGACCCCCCCCCACCCCCCCCGGAACCAATCGATTCCGTTCTTTTGCATTATCTATAATTACTTCACCTTCCGCCTCTTTGACGACAATCACCGACCAGTCGTTAACCAAGTTAATTATCACTATACAGCGACATGCCTGTCTTGTTTTATATACAAAACCGCAATGTTCTAGCCATCCATCTTTACACCATCAAAATCAGGACAATTGATTGATCTATCCCGTTTTTACGTCCCGCTTAACAACCGAGCCAATATTTCACCCCTCACTGTGGTCGTACGCCCACACCACTGACCACCCCGACCACATCGAAGGGCCTCACAGCACAATTACTAACCATAGACCCTAGTTGTACCTAGGCCGCTCCACACCAAATGCCGACGATCTCCACCGACCCAAGAGAGCCACACCAAACACACATCCACCATCTTACCACCACAACCCCTCGACCACACACTCCATGTGCACATCGACACAACAAACTAGGTTTTGCCAAACAAAGCATCTATCCCAGGACTCACTCAGACACCACCACCACACACACCCAACACGTACGCCACTAACTTGGACACCTAGAAAAAACCAAACAACAACCACACCCAACACACAAATAGATAACCCTCACAAGCAGACTATCTCAACAATTATTCCTCAGCATATGTGTTCATTGCACAGCCATAGGGTTACATTACAATTTTATCATGGTGATATTATTTTTAACCTAAACTATATTATACAGACATGGGGTCATTACAATTTAAATCTTCAGAAGCTTCAAAAGTTGTAGTTTTCAAGAAGGGTTGATCTGAACATTTTTAGAAGACTTGGTTTGTATTTACAAAGTCTCACTTCTTAATTTCAACATTCTCTGAAATAAGTTATCCTTTGGTAGACAGATTAATTTCAGGTGTGCAACTTTTGTGCATTAATAGTGGCAGACTGGTAGTTAACTAGATAAACAGTTGTTATATAAAGTTAATAAGGAGCACTGTTAGTGGATTTTTAGATTGCATAAAGCAAAACCTTCTGAATACATACACAAGTAGGTGTAGAATACTAGCAAGTGGTTGATTTTTCCTGTTATGATCTTTATAGGGCAGTGGAGGTATGATGAGAGGTGAAAGCCAGAAGAGGATAGTGTAGGGGCGCCCCTCCCTACCACTCTTCCTGCCCCCCGCAGGGAAGGGCTTCGAATATAAGCTCCCAGTGATCATGGGGAAAGTCTTCATGTCTGTACCAAATGTTAAACAAAACTTGGCAGGCATCGGGAGATGGTAGCAGTGATACCATGAGAAAAGGGTCCCGCAGGATGAGGTTTGTATCACGCAGCGCTCGGACTAGAAATTTGGGTTTAATATTTCAAGATACAAAGGATTCCTTGATCCAGTGTATGCAATGATTCCTAAATCCAGGAGCCTGAAAAGTTGACATATTGGCTAGGATTTGATTGGATGTATGCAAATTCAAATCCAAGTTTTGCATAGACTGTTTCATCAGTCGCATAAAATTAGATTTCGTGTGGTTCTGTTGTCAATTTGAATTTTTAAAAGCCAGGCAGTAAAGGTATGAGATGTCAAATTACATACAATTCAATAGACCTGGTATTTGTTAGCATTTCTATTGGTGCAGTGTATTGGCTGCTGCAGCGAAAAAGCGTTTAAAATTGTAAAGAAAAATCGTGATAAACTTTTATGCTCAGGTGTGAGTGTGTGAATACCTTGGTTTATCAGAAAATTCAATTCACCAAAAGTGCTGTATGATGACTGCAAAATAGAGATGCAGTATCTTGACTTCAGTTTGAAGAGGACTGGAAGATTGGGGTACAATCGACTACCTTTTAAGGCGAATAATCCTCCACTCCTGGTTGAATCTTTGTGTAATAAATACTGAATGTTATCAGTTCAAGCAGCACCTGTAAATTCTGTCAAGGAAATATTCCCAGTGGGGCTCTAGATTTAATGGTTTCCTGAATTCTTTTTATGATATCCAGTAGCTTATTAAATTGTCTGTATAGGCTAATTGAATAACACTGTTCCTAGAGTATAGGAAAGTCACGCCAAAGTTTATTATTTGCATGAAAAAACAGGGAAAGTTTAAAAAAAGATTCAAGAAAAGCAAACCCACCTTTTTTTTTTTAGGTCACATGACAACTAATGGGAGGAACCAACTTTTGATCAAACGAGAGACTGAGTCCGCGCCTGCTTGTTAGAAGAATCATGTGATTGTCAAAAACCAATCTTAGATCTGGGTTCAAAAGAGAATGTTGAAGCGAATGTTTGATAGGTATTCCGTTAGGAAATTTAATTGGCTGTGGTTAGTCTTTGCTCAATGTGTGGGGCGAATTAAGATCTTTATTAGAATAAAAAAAGTAAGTTAAAATATTTGAAGAAACTCCTACAGTGATATTTTTAGATTAACAAGAATAAGCTGTCAGCATTGACTTTTTAGAAGACTTTTTGTTTTTTTTCCACTTAGAAATGCAATTATCAGCTATGTATTCAGGCTCGGCCCAGTTCGTGGCTCATTTGCTGTTCTCACATGAGTTTTAACTATTTTTTGAAAAGGAAAGTAGGATGTTTAACAAGTTATAACCATAAGGTGATACGCACAAGTCATGTATTTACTATCATAGTGTAGAGAGAAGGCGTTTTTCAAGTGAAAAATTAGCCACTAAAACATGGCAGATATTTTAGGGAATGTTATGAGATTCTCCGATAGGGATGAGTTTTTGTGGTTTGAAACTTTCCCATTTGGGGACCCTGGTTATCTATTGAGTTCTGTGAGAAAATGTTTGTAATTTGAGTATCACCATTGACATCTAATCTATGCTGTAAATAGTTTACATCTTCCTCAATAGAAATGGCCAAGCCAGTTCCGTTGGCACAAAATTGAAGTGATAAGGGCCACAGAAATTCATGTGGCTAAGGTATCAAGGTCCGCCGAGATCTTAATCAGGCTGTACAGGGAACTCAGTGTATATGATGAAGTCTAGTGGTATAGGTAGACGGAGAGGAGCTTCGAGTCACTTCATCTATTTTGGGCCAGAGAGGGACATATAGTGGGGTGAGACAAGCAATTGCACTGGAAATTAGAGTCCAATATCAATTGATTTTCGCACCTAACCAACTAAGAGGCACTGTGATCATATATTGCACTGTATCTCACCTTGTCTCTGTTTGAGATGTTTAGAAAATTTGATCTTATGAAATCTCACATGAGAGATAATCGTTCTTAATCATGGTCCTCCCAGTCTCGTGAGATTACCAATACATGGGTATCAAAAAGGGTAAAACAACAGGTGTGGGTTCCCTCATGGTTCTCGCAAACTGGAATAGGTACGTTTAAGTGGTGGAAGTCCACTCTAGTTCTCAATTAGGTGCAATTGTTAATGGGTATAGATTTACTAAATGGTTCTTCAAAATTAGAACTAATTACTAAAACTAAGTAAAATGAAGGGAGAAAATGCAGCAGGCTAGATGGATTTAAAACTGGGTCCTTGTATTGAAGATGGCCACCACTGAATAAACCCACCTATCATTTATCTCCCCAAAAGCATTGTTCATTATGTCTTGAAAGTAAGCAACTAAGGATTTTTACTGTGTTTCCATTTATCTGGTCGTCAGATGTAAGGTAAATAAAGGAAAAAATGAACTGTCAGACCAGATTGATGTTCAATCCCTGGTTTCCTGAACCCTGTCGCAAGCATTCAAATTTTAAACCACTTTGCCCCACTTCCTATAGATTGAATTGTTTGAAGATAACTAATGCAAAGTGATATTGTCCTCGAGTTGGTTTGAAAATATAGTTTATTGATGTTACTGTTTTGTTGGCTGTTAATTGATAAATGTATACACTATGTGAAGTATTGAAGCACAATAGAGCTAAATGAATACCAATCTAAAGGATACTCTGGATTCCAGAGGAAAAGCTTCATACTGGATACTCTACCAGAACATAAGCAATTATAAGCCGATTTATTTCTTGGTCAGAAGAAATAAATGCCAAAGACTTGCAACAAATTCCCTTTTATTAAAACAAAAAACAAAAAAACAAAAACCAAGAAACAATAAACAAAAAACAAAAAAAACACCCTGTAAGTGCCTTGCCAAACTGTGAAATTAAATGGGATTTTCTTTTTATTCTTAAACCAAATGCAGCTATTTTCTTCAGTGTAACCAAAAATGAATTTTTGCATCCAAGTTGATAAAATGTAAGCCTCTACCTTCACAATTAAATATGAAATACTATGTGTTTTTAACACTTCAGAGTGCATAATCACTCGATGTCCCTCCATAATAAAAAAAACAAAACCAAAAGATGATTTTGTATCCAGGGCAGCTCAGTGGTAGAGAGTTCGCTTCGTAACCAGGAGGTTGTAAGTTCAAGTCCCTCTCATGCGATAGCCCTGTCAAACCTATGACGTAAACATAGGTATTGATTGCTCCTTTGTCCAATGCTCAGAATTTAGAAGCAAGAAGTACAGGTCTGTTTGGATAATGGCGGTTCAGTGTCACGGAAGGCATTGTGCACATTAAAGAACACTCGCTGCTACAGTCCTGAGCGCTAAGCTATGGTACTTCACCTACAACTGGTGACGTCTCCATATGAGTGAACATTTTTCGACAGGACATTAAGAAAAATGATCAACCAACAAACCAAATGATAATAAATGTTGAAAATACATTTATCATTTTCATGATGGCTTCTTTGTCTTTGTTTCTGTTTTAAACTTTGGACTTCGAAGACAGTAAACATGTATGATTTCTTGTATAAATTTTGGATTATCANGTTTTAAACTTTGGACTTCGAAGACAGTAAATGTGTATGATTTCTAGTATAAATTTTGGATTATCCCAGGTTTGTATCAATTTTCTTAGTGGAGGTTGGACGAAGATCATTCTAGGAAAAGTATTTCAAATTCAGTATGAAGTTGTCAGGATCATCTCTGATGCTTTTATCAGATAGAATGTATACTACTCAGTTTTACCTGTATGTATTTGTAGCTTCTGATAGCATTTACAATGCAACAGGAAATGAGTAGAAAGCTGGAAAAATACATAATTAATGTGACTACCATATTATAGAAGAATAATTATCTTGACTGGAATATTTAAGAAAAAGTATTGTCACCAAAAACAAAAAAAAAAAAACTAGTAATACTATAAAACTCAAGAATAGGATGTCGTATTAAAAAAAATTCTGAGTTTTCTAAATCAGTCACTGTCATTCACTTTATTATTAAAAGTTTGTAAAATTCAGTGCACTTTAAACTATGATGCATGGCAATGTGTAACTGTATGTCATTGCTGATAAATTTATGCAATTTACATGTTATTTATCTAACTTTGAGCAATTTTAAATGTTATATTACTGTTGAATAACTAAAATTTTAACCTCTAGTAGTTGATACGACTTATGTTGTGCTTTGTTTTATAAATCTTGAGAATGATTGAATAAATTCTGATTTGATGATTTTAGCACTGATACACATTAGGCATATTATTTGCATCATCCTTGTCATTGAAGTATATCAAGCCAAACAATGCTGTCGTGATGTCCTTGGAAATTGTGTTGTAAAGCTGGTGTCTTGTGATGTATGTTTTAGTGGAGCAAACTCGTGATATTAGTATATACCAAGAAACATGTCAAGACCACATGTACTTGAAAAAGAAGAATATGAAAATTTTGAAAGTTTGGTGTTTTGGTTACATCTGATTATTTATTGCTTTTGTACTTTGGAGGCCCCATCCAGTATTTTGTGTGGCTTTGGTTGTGTGGGCTTAATATAGCATATTACATAAATTTAAAAACAGACTTTAATATCTTCATTCATGATTGTTCAATATCAACCATATTTTTGTGTTTTGCAGGGGTATTCTGTGATCTCCAGAAATCATACTTTGTTGTATTTAAAGGTTTTTGTCACAGGCTATTGGGCACAATGAAGAAATGAACACTAGAATTAATATTATGCCAATATATTCCATATTTTAGCGTAATCATACATTAGCAACACGTGATTACACCAACGGTGCTAAAATAAAAATTATACAACTTATTAGCATGGGTGCAAATAATGGTGACAAAGATATTTTTTAAAAATAAGCCATATCTATGGTGATTAAATAAACTGTCCAGTTTTACTCAGGAATATTCAAACTATTTGCCATTGAAATGTATTATCTTGAATGGCATTAACAAGCTTTTTGAAGTCCCATGAATTGCAGATCATGTTTTGGAAAATTTCAGTACTTCCAATTCTCTTTAGTTTGTCAGTATAAATTTATGTATCTTCCATCTTATGGACAAGACTCCTGTTCGCTGAATAGTTTTAAAAAAAAAATGTTATAGAGTAAAGCCTATTTTGAAATTTTATTTGTTTCAAACAACTTTAAAAAAAAAAGAAAGTCCCAATGAAAAAAGTTTTTGTGTCATTTTCATTTTCTAAATATGAAAAAACCTTTTTCCGTGTGAGTTATGGTTATTGGTACTCTTAAGAATCAATTATCCATTTTAGATCTTAACTTGGTTGTGAAGCGTAAAGTCAGTTGATCACATGATCAAATCCAGCGAAACCCAAAGTAATTCTCAGTAGATTTGGCCATGACTTTGTAGCCCATTGAAGTTTTTTAAAATGGGCATACATGTATATGACTTGTACAATAAACAGAGTAACAGCTAACACCTTTAATGAATTTAAGCTTCAGCTGTAATGAATCAAAATTCTATACACGAACAATTTTGGTGAGCTATTTTACTATACACTTGAAATTAACAGCAATTTTAGGATATGACATTAATAAACCTTACACCATGATCATACATTTTGTAATCACAGACTTGCAAACTATGTACTTTTCTAATTCTCAATGTTTGTGCTGAACTGCAATTAAAGATTATTTTTTACCGAGGATTACTGTCTATCGCCATTCTGAAATAGTGTGGTTATGATTAATACATCAGAATGTGCAATTGCAGAAAATGGGAGGGGGGGGGTGTCAATTGAGTACCGGTATGGATATTGAGGAATTTTGACTGGCCTGTTGACTTTGATATGTTTGCCTCGAGACCTAGCTTATCAAATATTGTGAGGAATTTAATAGTATTGCAAAATATGAGTTAACCTCCTTTCACGCTACTGATATATTAAAATACACCCTGGTTATATGTTGAAGTGTGTATATCAACAATTGATAAATAAAAAAAAATGTTTGACTCCAGTCATTGGTTCTGTGCAGGTGTTAAAATGTATGCTTATACCATTTTAATACCAAACTCGTTAATTTGTAATGTAGGTTGTGTTGAAAGAAAACAAATGATGAATGATGTACTGTTATCTCGGGCCTCACACAACGCAGCATTGTGGCTTGAATTGTTTGATGAGGCAAATGTTGTGCTTGGTGTATTTCGCTGTTGATATAATGCATTGTGTTTAACTGTAATTACATAACCATGAAATGTGAAGTTTATTACAGGAATTCCCATTGTTGTGTATTAAAAGAAATGTGGGAGGTTTCAGCTTACAAGGGAGACAACTTTCTGCGTGATAGCGACTTGCAAACACTACAGGTGGCCCAAATCTTTAAATCCCCAAAAGTACTCATGATGCTAATTAAGGGTTTCACCAAATCAATTCTTAGACTGTAAAGAAAATTGTAAATAAACCTAATGTTTAAATCACTCCGAAGATTTGTGAGTACTATGGAATAGCAAAATGCAATCAGAAGTTTTGAATATTGTGTGTTTGGTTTAAAAACCACGATTTAGGGAGAAAGCTATTTGATTACATGGTTCTTTTGAAAGGAAATACTTTGTCAACTCGAACACCATAAGGGGATTCATTTTGTCATGAATCCTTTCAACATACATGTTTTTAAAATATTGATCGTTTTAAAAGCTGTGAAATTCAACAGATATACCTGGTTTAAAATATAAACAATGAATTCTCGATAATGATGTGTGTTTCTACAAAACATTCTTTTGAGGGTTGAAGTGTTTTGATTTGTCATTGTTTGTAACGCTGTTTTGGTCGTCTTAGTTTTGGAGCAGTTGATACCTGGTTGGTGTTTTGAAATGTCAGACTTTGTAACAATCGTTGATATTTGTGAGAGTACTGACACCTTCTTGTTGTTTGAAGCAGGCTCACTACTCCATTAAAATCCATGTAACGGTAACCTTTTAATTAAAATGAGAATTGCCAAATAGATGGTGAACCCAATATGATGATTTGATTTATTCACCTGTGTTTCTTAAAAAGGATGGATATCATGTAATTTCACTCCATTTGTGTTTGTGCAGGGAGCTGGATTGTAGAAAGCATACTTCATGCACAGTTGGCCTATGATGTATAGATTTTAAAAATGCCATTGTAATGCGGTATTCCAGCATGATTTAATGGAAGTAAACACACTTTTAATCATCAATCCAAAAAGAAGTCAATGTTTTGAACTGCAAACTTGTCACTTGAGTGCTGGAACAATCAGTGCTGTGAAACTTGCATCAAATGTACAACTATGACAATATTTGTATATATATATAATGCTAGTGTAAACACACAAAATGCTACTGACATTGTAAGACCCTAATGTTTAAAAGATTTCATGGCAGTGTCGGAGAAAGTTTTTAAAATGGTTTCACGTGAAATGTTGTAATTTGCTAGAAGATAGTGTTGCTGTCCTATCAGATAGTTGCTCCCAAGCCGTGTTAGAACCTCCCCATGAAGCAACCTGTAGAACAAGTAACTGGTAAGAGAATTTAACACTAATGTCATCTTTTTTTTTCTTTTCTTTTTCCCCATGTTGACTTGGATGCCCTTCTTCGATGATACCTGAATTGTTCCTGATGTGTGATTTTCTGCCCACTGGATTTCCAACCACTTTATTTAAATAAATCAACTGCCCTGTAAAAACATTCCTGAACATTTTATGAAATGTCAATACGTTATAGAGTCGCTTTGATTCTAACTCGGGCGGTTATGGAGCTAACCCATCCAGTTTCGGTGCCGGTATGTCTAACCCAGGTGGTATGTTTGGTAATAACCGAAATATGGGTGGGATGGGCAATCGCAATGATAGGAGGAGAGATATGGGGAATGTGGGCGGTGCCAGGGACGACTACGGAGAGATGAAGAGAATGAGACGATTTTAAAGCGTGTTTTATCCATGACTCTCGTTATGAGTATAAGGAGACTTAAAGTGACTTGATGGCAATCTGATTTAACTATCAGTTTTTGATTTTCTAATGTGCTGAATTTTCCAAGTATTTCGGCACTACAGTGACAAATTTAAAGTTTAAAATGAATGTAGTAGTTTAGTAGACTGTTGTTCATCCTCTATAGATATCATTTTATCATGTGAGATAGTGGTGGGGTTGTTTTTTTTTTATGAGAGATGGGAAATTTTTGAAGTCTTCAAAGGACCAGACTTCATTTTGCAAAGCAGAGTTTTGCTAGTGAAACAAGAGAATATTCCTTCATGTTATATGTTGTGTATAAATTGGAAATATCATGTCATATATATACTTTAAAGAATTAATGTTTTTATTGTGAGATCCATTTTGTATCATGCATCAATAAAATTTTGTGTGTCATTTAAACTGCAGTTAAGCGAATAATCTATCTTAAATTGGAAGAAGAAAGGAGAGAGAAAAAAAAGGGGGAAAAAGCAGAGCCAGTCAGTCTTCGCGAAAACTTTTGAACCCACTAGCCAATAGGGCTAGTAGAGTAGATTCACTAGCTCAAGAAAAAAATCTATCACAAATTTAATTTTTCAAAAGCGTTCATTCTATTTTTACTTAGTCACCGTAATCATAACGTCGGAATGCTCATCACAGTATTAAAGTAGTCATTGACGGAAGCATTTTAGAAACTTAAAATTTTCGCTGATTTCTAAAGACAATTTGTACCAAACTATTAAAGTTGTATTTTTTACTAGCCCATAGGGCAAGTGCATTACTTGGAATTAAGGGCATACGCAATGTACATTTCACAATTTTTTTCTATCTCCAAAATTGAAGATTTCCAATGATAATAATAAGAGTTACAGAAAGCACAAACATCACTCAATCCCCTTAGAATTATTTGAATAATAAATATAATCATACAACAACTGACAGTGTTTTTGTAGTATATGATATATACATGTACTTGCAGTTGCATTGCATTTGCTTTCTCCAAAGAGAGGTAACTCAGAATTCAAGTATGAATATTGTGCAAATTACATTCTTCATCAACTGTTATCTTTTTTCCAAAACACAGGAAATATGGTCTGATTTTTCTCAAAGAATATCTAAGGGTACTATGATTTTATTATTAAGAATATTTCTATAAAATATATATTGATAACGAACGTTGCGTATGACCTTTAACTAGTCCGCGCCCTGAAAGCTATAGCTAGGCCTGGGGCATTGGGCTAGTGAGTTTTTGTGAAGACTGACAAGTTGCTCATCTCGTATCAGAATGGATGCATAGCTTCAAAAGAATTGAGTTGCCGTTGTTTACATTAATTTCATTGCAAATGAAAACCATGCAAGGTCATCAGAATCTGTTATCCTAAACCAGCTTTGTAGAATATTTCCTGATTAGGAAGAAAAACAACAGATCACAGCAAAGTTGATTGGTTGTGACAGACTTAATTGACAAAGCTTTAGTGACTATTCACATGCTTGTTTAGAAGCTGGAAAGGCGTGCTACCCATACAAGGGATATCTGTTGATATCTGTTGAGAGGGCCTAATCTGAATGTACTGTAAAGGCCATCAATTTCTCGGTACTATAAAGTTACGCAACAGCTGTGGACGTTGACCAGTCACTGTATGTGATGGTCAAAATTTTGTTGGTGTTTTTCCACCAAATTTCTTTAAATCTGATGCAGATGATTTCGAAGGCACATAAAAAACCATGTTTTATCAAAGATATAGGCAACTGTAGCCTAGTGCTTAGGCCAACAAAAAAATATATAGTTGTGTTTCCGGTTATATCTTGAAAAAAAGTGTAAGGTTGGGGGTTGGCAAAAACAAATTTTGTTGTTATTTTTCTGTAAATATCACTGGGTAGTATTAATGCAAGTACTGATATGTAGCATCAAGTGTTCAGTATTGGGTAAAAAAAAAGAATACCAAAAATGACTTTTAGACAACTGATTTAGTGATTATTGGCTTCGAAAAGCATTTGGAAGATTTCTGGTAATTTGAATGTCGAACCAAAACATTTTATTTTTGAGAAATGAAATGGACGCGAATTAAAGACTGGAATTGATCCACAACTTTATGGTCAGAAACACTTTTTGGCCTTAGAGTGCTCACTCTGCAGCTGGAAGGCCCAGTTTCGATGCTCAATCTTTGCATTTGTCAAACTTTTAAGAGTTCAATGTAGATATTGACAGTAGTTTCTTTGTCAAGTGTGTGGCATTACAAGTGAAAGTCTTTGAATAACGCTATAGAAATTAAAGGAGGTCCCATGTCATGGGATGCGTTGGCTGACAGAGAACTCGAGATGTTGTGTCTGCAAGTGCCATATATAGGCATACATTGGGCAGCTCATCTAAAAGATTATGTCATCTTTACCTGAAGGAAAAATTCTTGAATTGGACGCAAAATGACGAATGAAATATAGTACATTAACTATTTGTAACTATGTTGTATATCAAGATATTGAATGGAGATTACAGACGTGATGATGATGATGACAAATTGTTTACCCGATATAGCCAAGTGATACTGTTACAACTTTAAAAAATATGGTCGTGATTCATTAAGAAAAAAATTTCATCTTTGGAAATTAAGTGAAAGTTTGTAGCTGAGAAGATTTATGTTTATGACAAATTTCATCTTACCGGTATATCTTGCGCCTCTTTAACATTTGATGTATCTCAAATATCAAATACTCTTGTTCACCTGAAAGTTTTCAAATAATTGCGGATTCTGCAAGATTTTAATTGCTAAATTGCAATTGAAAATGGATTTCAGCTAAAAATAGTGATTTATTATAAACTTGTTTTAAGGTAATAATTATCTTTTGAATGACAACTTTGCTGGTACCGTTATCTTCTTTCAATGTTTACAGTCACTGTCATAGACTGTTTTATTAAAAGAGGATGAGCACCTTAGATAGTAAAAGAAACTATAAAACGACTGTTAAAGAAATGGCAAAAACATAATCATTTTAATGTACTTGTGTTTTAATTCAAGATTAGATTTCAGATGCTGAGTTTATTTGAGTGGGAACATGACCATTTTAAACACCTGTTGCAAAAGTCTAGTCTTGCATTGTCACCAAGAGGTGCTTAGTTTGTATCTTAAAACAGAGGTCATGTTATTGGTCAGATT
>CAJDSM010018224.1:22921-46527 GCA_903981925.1 Ostrea lurida
GTTCAGATTTGACATCTATTGTGATGTCATACAGAGGTCATGTTATTGGTCAGATATGTAACATCATTGTGATGTCATACAGAGGTCATGTTATTGGTCAGATATATAACATCTATTGTGATGTATACAAAGGTCATGTTATTGGTCAGAATTATAACTCTATTGTGATGTCATACGAGGTCATGTATTGGTCAGATATATAACACTTATTGTGATGTCATACAGAGGTCATGTTATTGGTCAGATATGTAACATCTGTCGTGACTCTTCCATCACCCAGGACCTGAGTCTCTGGTCTTTCTGATTTGACCAAAAAAAAAAAAAAAACCCAGCTTTTGTCATTGTGGGTATTGGTACTGCAACAGTGTGAACACCATGTATAGGTCAAACTGTAAAATAGCAGAGTATGTATCCATCACTATAGATATAACAATGACAAATGGTGCATGTATATATGTCAGTGGTAGGTAAAGAGTTGAATTAATGGACCCTCACTGCAACAACATGAAGAGCCATAGGTCAAAATTTGTTGCACTTCACCAGAAAGCTTGACATCTTTATGAGTGAAAACTTGTGGAATGGTACGTAAAAGCAATTTAAAGCCTTCACTCTCGTTGTTTTATTAGTAGAAAACGATATGTATTTTGAGGCTTGTATTTTTAAAAACTTGAACACTTATTAGTCTGCTACATGCACCTTAGATTTAGGTAAAAGAAATAATGGAGATTAAAAAATTTCAAATACTGCCTCTGTAAGTCTGTTAAACTTGTGTACTCGTTAACTGTAAAATAAATTGCAACTTGAAGATGGTTTGAAGCATTCGTTTTGTAGCTAACTCTCAGAGGAATTGTAGTAGTGATATGGTGGAGGGATAAAATGCCAAGTCGATTATATGTATTGCCTTCGACATCACAACTGTTAGTATCTAAAAGTACTATAAATGTAATGATTCATGTGACGCTGATGAATCAATATGTTGTATTATACTGTAAAATCATTGATTTTCATGGGGAATTTAATTTTGTTATTTTCGTTGGTAAATAAATGTAACAAAAAGAATCGACGTTGAATTTTTGCACTATCAATGAATAAATATATATAAATGAATTGAAAGTCAACAAAAATTAATGTCAATGAATTCATTATTAGATTCTAAACCACAAATTTTTAACCCATGAAAATTAATGAATTTACAGTAGATATATATATAAAGAAACCAAAAGTTCTGAAGAATTATAAAATTTCTTCTTAGATATTTTTTGTTATATATACTATTACTTTTTCCTATTATTTGTTCCTTAAAACTATTTGAAGAATTGGCTTGGCCTTATCATAGTTAAAATATAAATTTGTTTAGTATTCATGTATATCATGTACCGGTATATATATAGATATTGGTGTATCGTTGCATTCTCACGTGTGATGTAAGTTGTCAACCTAAGTGGACATGAGGCAAAAACAAAAAACAAAACAAAAAAATATGGTGAAAGCTCAATGATATGGTGAGATCTGATCACCCATGATCATAAAATGTATGTAGGTGAGGTAAATGGGTTGGCAGCATTTAGAATAATTTTTAAGCTCAGGCTGAAATAAAGCATTCGATCAATTTTATTTCACGATGAAGAAAGTTTGATTAGTTTTAAAACAACAATGAATATGTATTAAATATATTATATATCCTAAATTACATCCGAAAATAGTAAGATATTTCTATTGTGATTTTGAAACTTTAATGTTTCTTTAATGAGATTAAAATTATACTTTTATTTAAGCCAATATAAACGTTGTCTTTGGTCAATCCTTGATATTTTGCTCTTAGTTTGCGTGATAAAAACCATAAATTGATTGAAATCAGTATTTTGTAATGTTATCCAAAAAAGTCCTTTAAATCAGTGTAAAAAAATTTTTTGGATCAATCGTCATTTTCATTTAACTTACTAGCCTTGACTGTTGCGCTCATCACGATCGTATCTTTTATGGTGAAACAATTTACCGTGATTGTATTTATGCCGAAGCCAAGCCGCACTCATATCTTTGGTAACACCTAATTCTGTCGCATCGTTCCAAAATATTCACCTCATAATATTGCACAGCTTCTCCATCATTGACTGATAGTTCAGTTGATATACTCTCTCACCAAATAAGTGTTCATTTATAGAAATTCTCCAGTGTGGAGAAGTCAGTGTAAGTATGTTAGGAGGCGTTGGGACACAGCCCTCTAGAACATAGTTACCTTTTTATGGCGAATTAATAATGTATCGGGAGGGATTATTATATTTGTATTTTTGACGTGACCTCGAATAGTCACAGACCTAGATAAGTCCAAATACATATTTATCTATGTACAATAAAATATGTTCTCCCAATTGAATACATAATGTACAATTTGCCAATTTGATATTCCATTTAATCATTTTTGTAAACCTATCAAATCCCAAAATAGTTTCAGTAAAACTTCTGTTATAAGTCAGTTCTATGGGGAGTGTTTTGGGTACACGCCCAATTCTGAAATGCAATACATCGAATGAAATTTATGGTACGAGTACATTGGGTATTTTGAGTAGAAACATTGTCAAAATTGCCCATTAAGTCCACGCACGAAATTATGAGTCTCATGTGATTGAACTAAAGTGTGTGTAATCTAACTGTATTATTTTTGACTCTATATACTAAGCACTAAATTCTTTTGATGACATAATCAGCGCAACGTTCTTGTTTGTAAATATTGTTATATTTAATGTCATATTTATCTATACATCTTACATCAAACGATGTGTTTAGAATAGACTTTATCTCATTTTGCTTGTCGCAAGAGTTTCATCGGCAGTTTTAGGGAGAGTTTGCGGAGCCCCAAGATAATCGATTTATGTGATTAGTTGATGGAAAACTTTGTTATGGTTCATTAGTTCCTTTAGCAGGTGTCAATGATAACATGTCTGCCATAAATGTCATTATAGCCTCTCTTTTTATCTACCAATGGGTTTTTCTTCATGGGGGTGTGATATGGGAATAGCGGTATGTTAGATGGGAGAGTAGAACAAAAAATTGGTGTCAAGAAGAGAAGAATGAAAAATTAATTAAAAGGGGTTAGGAGAACTTGTGTCAAACTTCCAACTGATACATCCCTCATTGATATTGGTATAAGTCATCCTAATATTTTCTATGCACATACTCACAATTAGATTAAATAAAGTGTGAATTATTTTTTGATAATTAGTTCTTGACTCCTGACTAAGTCTGTCTAATATTTAATGATTTACTGTTATAGAAGGACTGCCCAGGATAGGGCGGCGCGAACTGAAGTCCACAGCAACTGGAGGCGGCGCTCAGGCCACACTCAGTCGATTAACAATCCAGTGGTATTTCTCCGGGAGAGATGAAAAAAAATGCCTCAGTATTAACACTGTCACTCATATCCTCGGTGTACTAACATTTTGTATTACTCGTAGAACCTTCTAAAATATATCATGTCGACATAATGCCTACATTTCTCTCCCGATTTCATGATAGTGGTGTAACATTTCGCAACGACATCATTAGGGTTTATTTCGAAAATCCTGATTAAGTCGATTTATGTGGTAGTCAGGCTCAAGAGAGGTTCATAACGTTGCGGAAACAACGACTCCGGTGAAGCTCATAGCAATATGTCACGCTTTAAAGATATAAAGAGTATTTTGAGTAGTTGAAAGATTGGGGCGAAGGTCACGAAAAGCGCAGGTGCATTCTTGGGTTACCAATATTTGGTAGAAAAGAAGACAATCTTGCTGGATCTGAAAATATGCATATTCTTACATTATGCTTTCTACATCTTGTGCACCCATTCAAGTTTCTCTGAGAATTGAAGGTGATCTTGCAAGAAGTCTAGTTTTAAGATGAGTGATGAGGTTTTGGACGCGACAAAACATTAGTTCGGAAGCAGACAGAAGCGGACGAGAGAGGAAACAGACAGGTGCTTGAAACCAATATTACCATATGTGCCCAGTCCAAAAAATCTATTCCTCACCGGTTTGGCGTGGCACGTGGTGAATGGAGAATTTGCGCGGGGTTAATAAAATGCATGTCGGATGGTGATTACCGGCTAGGTCCATATGTCTCTAAAATATAAATAGAGACTGTACTCCCAAGTTTATTTATAGAGATTGAGAACATTCGACGGTGCGAATTTATGCTACAAAAGGAGAACTATGATCATCCATTCTGGGAATAGCTTGCCAAAAAAAATTAATTTTAAAACAATAATTATAAAAAATAGAGAGAAAAATCGGAGTGATTGTCGAGATGAGGTTTGAGGATGTGGTGTGAGAGTGTGGGCGAGGTGAGGCATGGGCTTATATGAAGAGTAGTGAGGGGATGTGGAGTAGCGGAAGTGTGGTGAAGGCGACCAAGGGATGTGAGGGTGCAGAGCGAGGATATATAGTACAGGATGGTGTATCTCTTAATTGATGTAGGTATGACTAATATGGTGTGAGTGGGAAATGAAGATGTGGTGGTGTGGGTTTCGTTGCATTGTTCCTAGAGATGTATGCCGATATTAAGAGAAGGTAGATAAGCGCTGACGCTCTGCGATCTGTGGAGAAGGGTGGCTGCGAGTGGAGGGCAGAAGGACACTTGGTTTGCGGGCACGAGTATGTTGGATGTGGATCTCTGTTGTGAAGCGAGTCTTGTGTAGGATAGAGATCTGCTCGGTACCCTTCCTTTGGGCCTACTGCCATCTGGAATGACATAAGTAGTCATTCTCAAATAGTGCATTTAGTGCGGTGTTTGTCCCGGTAACAGTTCGTGCTGGCAATAGCGGGAACTAATATTTTATCTTACTATATTATAAAAGTGACGTATAGGATTTATATTAGCTATTATTATATCCGTTTGATCTATATGCTTAATTTATATCATTTATATGGTAAATTTTGTTATGGATTTACTTTATGCTTCCTTTTTCTTAATTATGAACTTTCGTTATAGAGATGGGTGAATGTAAGATGAGTGACCGTGTGGCACGATCATATTTTAATGAAATAAGTTTTTCTATTTATCGTGTCACTACAGTTCAAATTTTATTTTGTTAATTGTGATTCTTACAACTAAGTGGCCACGGTCTTTATTATTTTTCATGATCCTTGTTTTGAGAACCCGAAAAATAATCCACGAGACCGTTGCACGTCTTGGAGATATGGTTCACTTATTATAATCTCTTTTTTTTTAAATGCATGATACATCTGTTAGAAAGGATGAATCTTTGTTTGATGGCCTTTTGACTGGTAGTTTTCCAAGACGTTTCCATCAATATTCAAAATCCCGTGGCACGAGATATTATTTAAACGTTCCTCATGTAGCATCCGATTACTTGTCTGTTAACGATGCCTGTGTTTTTATAATGATAATTAGTTTGCAATGTCCAGATTGACTCGAGGCACCTCTAAGTCAAAAGTATCGTCTGTGCGCGGTCTAGCAATCCCCCGGAGAACCTTTGCCTGGTCCTGTGCAGCTGAGTACATATTTGAACTGTAATGTTTATAGAATTCTTCGCAGGTTATAGAGCTCAGTGATTATCATGTTTGAGTCTTGTTCTTTTCTCTGATTATGAGAAACATCATTATATACGAGTGAAATTTGTATGATATGTATTTCGACCGAAATAAAAGTGTAGATTAAGCGATGTGAGAGCTAAGGATTTAGGATAGAGGTTGTGGCGTTCCGTTTTTGTCAGGGTGGCTTGGTGTAAATCTTACAATTGTTGCTTTTTCGAGAATGTGTGTAATGTATTTAACGAGTGGTGTGTATGCTGTAGAATCTCTATCGCAGGAAAGGGAAATACATACCATAAAGAAGGTTAAAACGCCTTCATTGAACTTCACGTTATTATACAGTATCAGGTGGAGTTAAAAAGCCATCTTTCGGTGGAAATACTGGGCGCCCATTCCATTATGTTGAATATATATTTTAAGCGATTATAGTGAGAAGGTCAAAATATTTCAGTATATGATGCAAGTCTTTTATTTAGAAGTGGAAAATAGAGATTAGTTTGGAAAACGTCGAATGTTTTCTGAATACACACGTCTGCATCAAGGAGGAGGACCTGCCTGAGATAATGCAAGAGAATGGTTAATTTCTTGTAAGGAAGAATTTTTGAATAGCCACTATGTGCTACCTTGGCCAAAAAAATGACCACATTGAAGCTTATTTTGGATATATATATATGCGCGTGTCCCATTTGCGACCCTTTTGATACGCCGGCAATAACAAGAGTTTATGAAATAATTTGCTGAGAATGTGGGAATTACCATAAAGTAGATTTCTCAATAGGTCGCAATGGACTCAATCTGTTCTGTTTAAGAATCCTAGATTAATCAATATATAATTTTATTATGTCTGTAGGTATGTTACAAATGAAAAATTCCCATATGGACATACTAGAAGAGTACCTTTATTTTCCATGTTAATTACAGGATTGCCTGCGTTGTATAACCCCATATTTCATTGATCAACTATTGTATAAAAAGAGCATTGTTCATAGATGTGCCGTGTGATATATAGTTGAGTCTATTATTGAGAGTGGATCCATACCCTCCAGTATCCCCAAGAATCCACTCGCACCCATCCTGAGATATAAATAGACTACTAACTATACCTATCACTTAAACAACACCGCATACCCGATAGTCCTTCTCATTAACTATCTCCTCTTCATACTAATACCCAACACAAATACCTCTAATAAACGTAAATTCGGATGTAGCGTTGCTCGAAACCATCTATGTCACCCTCGCCAAGCCTCGCGCGCATGCGTTATTAGCGCAAGTGTATCTGCTGCTAACTTTTAACACTTCGTTATTCTTACGCACCATCCTGTCACGACAACAACCTGTCCATTTCCTAAACTTAATACCCCATGATCTACAAAAATAGCGACTCTGACCAAGCTACCTGTATCCTCGCTTCTAGCTACATTGGCACTAAAAATTCACTTACGACCCTCAGAGTCTATGTGTCTCCACTACACATCTTCCAACCAGTGTTGCATACCTCATAATTACCGAACCTACACTAGAGGAACTCACTTGGAGTGTACGCATGCAATCATGCGGACACATCCAACTCGAAACTAAGCCACCCGATCTCTATTTCATTACCTTACATCAACCTCTCTACCAACTTTCCTTTCATAGGAGCTATTGTCAAACGCTGTCCCAGCATAAGTCTAGAGCAGAGTGAAGTCCATAGTGTGAACTCTGTACGTCTGTCATCGTCTCCACAGAACGTAATTACAGATATAGAAGACCGATAACACAATCGCGACACATTATCCGTTGCCATATTGCTGATTAATACAGTGAAGAACCGATAACTCACCTAATTCACTATATCTGGTCTTAACCTCATCATAGCCTCACTCACGCCATACAATATAGGACTTTTTATCTTACAGCCATTTCGTAAATCTCATAACAATTCTGACCCAGCAGCACACATTAAACAAACCACAAACCACAGTCTTCCCAGAAGCGACCACATTCCTCACTGACCTCCAGCAATCGACTACAACACAACTAACTACACAATATCAGCGCGATAACGCACCACGTCCCAATCTGACAACCATAAACTTAGGAATATAGTACAATGTTTGAACAGATTAACATCTCCACCGAAGCATCGTCGCCAGTGGAACCATCTACATAATGCGTCAGACCAGTACAAGAGGCGTAACTATAAACCTCCCACGCCCACTCATATATCACCCATACCGCTGGGCCAACCCTCCACTATAACCCCCCTAAAGCCCAACACTACCCCCATAACCCCACTCCTCTACCGTAACTATACTAAACCTAACAACCCAGTCGCCCACCCCGCGAACCAAGCACCGCACATATAGACAGAGACCATTAAAGCGACCAAAGCAATAGAGTCCCTTAGGCATATGAATAAATACCACACCTCACAAATCATCACCAATCAACACCTTAATACAACTAACCTCGTCCTTGTATAATAACGCTTCAACCCATAACCTAACAGACTACCACTAATCCTGAAGATCAACACCACATCTCAACATAGCCTACTCACAGTAGAAACAATAAGATATGAACACTCACACAGCACACACCTATAGCATTATCGATCAATCAAGTTATATATTTTATCCCATATGTATCCGACATACAGACCCATAGCGTAGGCACCTCAACAGTAAGAAATCAACGATCCATCATCATCTACACTACGTGATAATCAGACTCAACAGACGCGTACAACCAAATCCCGTGCGATCACCCTGTACACCCCGTTAACAGGTCATCAAGTAAACAATACACTATCTGTGCCTGACCTCTCCATATCGATCCATTCGTAAGCAATTCGAACTCTCCATTGAAGTCCACTAACTTGTCTAAATTGTCTAGATTTCTAATTATTATACTTTTTATCACTAACCATCTATCTGCGCCAACTAACAACACCTTAACCAAACCCCAATCTCGACAACTGCCGACCATAAGCTGATCAGTGTGACTGTCCACATAGAGATCCAGCGAGCTTTGCCCTACTCATCGCTCGCGCGTACAGAGCTGCTCTCGCATCATCATAGTTTGCTCATCAATCAGCCAACCAATCATTTCTCACATCATATTCCGAACGCGAGCCGTTATACTCTCTGCAACTCGAATCAATGTATCTGCACGCCTCACATAGGTGACCCTCATGAATACTATATACGTTGCATCATGACACCACTCCCTCCTTGACACTCTTACAGACACTCACGCTCTCAAACCCGTGGTTTTCTTCTATGACAGATCACTCTCCTCTACATAATTCATAGTAACCACTAAAACATGCTACCCGGCGGCTCTATTAACAAGTGCGCTGTGCATATAATAAGCAGAAAACGTCTTATGGCTAATGATGTTTCCAGTAATAGAGATTACATGCTCTCTATTATACTCACATGCCTAAGACATCACACTCCATGCACCCATCATCCCAACTACCTACTATTTCCTCATGATAATCAACGTGTGTCAACTGGCACTTGCTTGTCCTGAAGACATTGACAACATCATGCGCTCTCAAGTGTGCTCCCTACATTATCTCACCTTAATGAGAGCGCCATGAACACCGCCCTCTCCCAAGATTCTATCGAGAATATAACACCCACACACGCCCATCCTAACTCAACGCGTCACTGACTGTCTCTTATAATAGTATGTTATCATCCACCTACACTATATCCACAAATGGACACAGGAGCTTGACTCATACAAGAAATGTAAATGTACATACGCTAAATCCCACAACCAGTGCAATAACTCTCTACATCGAACATCACTACCGGCAATCCTACACCACCCTCACAACCACGAGCGAACTGCCCAGTATATATCTATAATATATATCAGTATAATAGATCTCCTCTCTACCCTCACGACCAAAACTAGAGAGACGAACAGTAGACAATATATCGACATACCCCATGAGCTAAAGCAGACAATTCCTGATAAGACCGACACCCTAATCAGCATAAACTCTCTCATCGGACGAGAGAGGCTGAACACACACTATGGACGCAAGTAATGAGACCCACCGCCCCGTACTAATAGATTCACCGACTCCTGACAACGCGAAAGCGCACTACACTGATACATAGAAGACAAAGACCACGCATCACATTAAAGCAAAACGCCTCGCGATCAGAATATCACAGACATCTCAACTGAACCACTCAACTCCAGCTATTATCAAAACTCGGTACCACCCACAGTCACTATATCCATACACCGGTCTAGTAAGCATACAACACCAACCCTCTCTCACCTACCGAGAGCATGCACGACCCACAACACACAGGTACTCTCATCGATCCGAAGACCCACCCATACACTAACCACTATCTACGCTCACCTCCCGTGAACAGATCCCACTATAACTCCATTAGTACATATCCTAGCACCGAGCAAAGCACCTACTTATAGACTATAGGTCGCTCTCAACACAGAGACATATACATCCCAATCACCCAACCAACAACCACAAACACCCGCCAGTCCTCGATATCTCAATCCTCTCAGCACACTCAACTCTCGATGTACTTCACCAACATCTCACCGAAATCAGCTAACGCACACGACCACTGTCAATCACCAATCTCACACACCCATCCAGACACAATATAACCAAACGACACTACACTTACGTCAAATACCATAGACAACTGTCCGACGACGTCATGCTCACATCAACGCACTGAGTCTTCCGTCACAGCTCCGTCAAAATACGCACCGCGCCAATACCGCGAGAGACGTATCTCCACACAATCACCACCACTACTGTAACACGTACCATAGACCAGATTTACATCGATTAACAACAATCCACATATTACATGCAGCGCCCTACCACGTCTCAACTCCTTATCCGAGCTCAACACAAACTATCCACTCATCTATCAGTGCGACACGATTACCAACTCTGGGCGCAAACATGCACAGACATACAACTCTCTACGATCACTATGCCAGCCCCAATACTATATATCTACAACTCGACCAACCATAACGAACCCACAATCTCCCAAAAGCATCCACACATACTCTCTATAGTCAGATCCAATCTAAGCACATAACCATCACCAAACCTAACGACGCGCAAACCGAGCACAGACACATATATCGACAAAATTACTACGCACACGAATCCGAAAATACTATACTCACAATAACGCCTCGAGCTATACTCTCCAAGTCATACAGTACACATGAGCGACCGGATCGCCCTGCTCGTGCGAATACATACAGACGATTGTAGTGCATACATCTCAAGAATTATGCCCTCCTATCAGCAGCCTCTATCCGCTAATACCTATAACTCGTGTCACTTCATCTGATCGCAATACACACCATCAACCCCCACAACCAAATCTCACCAACCTCACAACGAACCATGTATAAGCCCCAATAGCTCCTCAGAACAGCAGCCGCCTAGCAACATCAATTTGGTGGTAGAATCGCATTCTCTCTCCGCGTGACGCATAAAAATCTAGAACAATGCCGACACTCAAGAGTAGTCGCTAATAGTCCATCACGCTCAGCTTCTCAGCGCACATGACACATCAAGATCCCGCAGTAAATCGTCAACCAATCGTAGCGAGCGAATCCACCACTGATAGAAACACTAGAGTGCGAACTTGTCTCAAATCACCTATTAACTCACTCCATACACTCCACTACCGCACACACTGAGGCACCCACCGAGATACCTGCGTATACTACATACGACCAATAGTCCCTTCTGTAAATATATATAATCTCTCTCTAACTACTACACAACAGCCCCACACCCACCCCTCACTCTCATTTTCACCCATCCCAACGTGAAAGAATAACGCTCTCTAATACATCTGAATCTACCAAGAGATGGTATACGACACTACACTCACCTATAACTGCTCATCCCATATATATATCACACCTACCCCACTAATTAACCTCACAAATATCGCACCACTTACCGTATCACACACTAACTCTTCTCAAATATAAGTAACTGCTTCTCAAACTAATTCATCCACAACTCCGGTTGCACTCAACACCATACACAGAACTATCATCCGAGTTTCTCCGCTATATATGTGTAGATCAACAGAATAAACGCACACATGACGGTTCCAAAGAGTAAACACCGGTGACGAAACACAAGACATACCAAACCGCCAGCAACCAGTAACACACAACAATCCTCACCTAATGACCCATAAACAAAACTCTCACCTACCTGCCAGACCCCAATGACAACGCAAGAACCAGCTGTCACCTCAGCCTAACACATGAACCATTTCCTCAGGTATCTGCGCGGTTCCAACATGGCACCAATAATGGCTTGCGATATCGTCTGCTACCAAACCAGCCTACTACGAATACTATATATCACACTCCAGCAAAAACCGCTCCGTATACCCCATAGACTCTCCAGATGCCTCGGTGCTATATATATATTTATATATATGTAATATGAATAGAAGAAAAAGAACAGTATACACAACAGCAACTCGCCAGCATACCTGGCAAGACACACAGGACACGAACTACCTCCTCGCCCTCTCAATTACACTAGCAAAAGATGAATCCAATACCTCGCTAGGCTGTCTACGTCCCCCACACACAACGATCACCATATCACACATTCAAATCTCTCTACAAACACGCTCCAGACAGCTGTCCCTTAGAATGATGCAATTACCAGTAAGAAGCAAAATTAAATAACTCCAACCACCCCCGCTCCAACTGTATATATCTATATATCTATATCGATTCACAAGTCAGTAAATCGACATACATGCCATCCGCACCCAGATAAATTGCTCCGATCAAACCGTCACGACCCGATCGTGTGCATACGTGTGGCATGCTCCTCCTCCAAATACGTCGACGAGTGGATATTCCGACACAACACTACAGCAACAAGGCACCTTCTACTGCAAGCTATAGCACAAACTCAGAGTCAACACACAAATAGGTGCTGCTGCCCATACACAATCAAGTCTTAGCACAGTACCCTCACTCCCCGCTAATATCCATGTCGCCATCGAAGCCCCTCCGACAATCCCATATCATGCCACAATACCCTACACTGCGCAGAAGCATGCTCCAACAAATGACAATAGTACTGACTTCTATCTATATCCCAATCCGAAAACCACATAGCAACAATACGCCAATTTCACGATCCACAATCAACCCTGAGATGACTATAACAACGTCTCAGAATCAAAGATTCTACTCCTCACACAACACAGACAATAATGATGACTCTAAAACACAATCGATAGTCGGTACTAATAGCTACCATCTCTGTCAGCGCTCCCCAGACCCCCTCAATCAATCCAAACTCGACACCTATCACTACTCTCACCAAATCACAACACAACCAAACGCCATCCAGTAACAATCAACACATACACACTCAATACTCTAGTCTATAGAAATATCACCTCCGTGCATCAGCTATATAAGAGGCGCCTATACAATTAATGCGCTCCAATCTCGTAAGGAATATATGTGAAACAGGAATAGATTAAGGGTATAGATGATCCTGTGTTGCATATGTCGGTCTCCCCAGGCGCTGCTCATCATAGTAGCCGGAAACCGCATCAACGAGATTTCTTATTGGAACTTTGGCAGAAGATGTCGTTTTGTTACTAGGTGGAGAAGTTCATTGTGGACGGGCACCTCGAGCATGTTCGGATACAATTTTGAGAGAATCCCGAATTATTGGGTTTCGTGGGTTGTGTTCAAGTTAAACCATGAGATTATTTGTTCTCACGAATCGCGAGGCGAAATAGAAACAATGTGTTTGTGAAACACTGAAAGTCCCATCACTTAATCTCATTTCCAAACAAGCATATATGGACCATGATCTTTAAAAAGCTTCTTTGAACGAAGTACTGTTAGGTCAATAGGAACAATGGTCAATGGTCAAAGAGGTAAACATTTTACATCGGTACCAATAGAAAGGCTTGTACCATTAAGGAACATCACACGCATTGTGAAATATAAATAGTACTTGGGCCAATCAACTTTTCAGTATTGTCATAATAGTTTAGAGCGAATGTTAAAGTTTTTGAAAAAGTAAGGTCAAACTTCAAGGTTCGGAAGATGTCACAAAGAAGTCAAACTATTTATGGTAGGTAACTCCAAATAGAATAGGGTTGTCAATTATAGGAAACACACATTGTGAAGGAAACTATAATATAATTTGACGTCCCATCGACGTTTGCTATTCAACAAAAGTTATGGCCATAATTAAAGTTTTGTGGACAAACAGACAGAGGGCACTGACCAAAAACTAATATGCCCCAAACACATGCATCTCACACAACATCGCGCGTAAAACCACCACGTCTACTCACATCTCCCAACCGCACCGCCGCCCAACTCCAACACCTCAAACATACCCCCCTATGATCTATGTGCACCCTATCTCCCTCAATCAACGCACAACTAGACGTTATACACACACGAACAAACGTCGAGCCAGCCATCCCATCAACACACAGAACCATCCGAGAGCCCTCTATACCGCTACTATCCCAATAATATACCACACCTCAGCACGAACATCGCAAAAGATGTAGTATCGCCTTAACTTACATCATCACAACCTGTCCCTGCCGACCAATTGACATGCAATAATCAACTATACAGCTCCAACACCCTAATAGCTCCCTAACATCTCTCCTGAGACAGACAGACACAGTCCAAAACTACCCCGCCCGCACTGAACACTCTGATATACAAACCAACCTACACAACAAACACACACTCGGACTATACAACTCAAACCTCAAACAAACTCCTACATACCACACAACATAGAAGAACTGCAAAAGATCCCACATAACGAACACATGAATCACGCACGAACAGCTAACTGCCACCACTCCTATGCGCGCATCGACCCATCCTCCTTAGACCGTCGCACGACCACAGAACATACATATTTTTTAAATCTCACTACGATCAAAAATCCATGACAACATATCCCTAGTTTCAATTTAAATCGGAGGTATAGAACATTATATAGGAGGGTCCTAACTGTCCGGAACCAGATGAATCTTAATAAATCACAATAACCATCATGGCGAAGTTCGGACAAACTATTGGCAGACCAAATCTGATTAAAAATGCAAAATAGATCATCGTGATCACAGCCTCCGATATTTTGTTGTGGCGAGCCTATCAGAAGATATAGAGGTTACATCCACTATAGGTCAATTGTCAGGGTAGAACTTTTCAGTAGACCTAGAGGCGTGACAACCTCACTCGCATAAAACCCTGCTTCTATTTAAACCACAAATCGCGGAGATTACTCTTACAAGTTGCGTTCGGTTAAGAGAAGCAGAATAGTCGAAAGTACTTTTGTCCGAGGTTATTTGTTAATCTTCAGATGTTACATCAATTCAGTCAACAAAGAATTTGCTTAACGAAACAAAAACCACACAAATCGACAAAACGTTTCCTTCCGAGAGGATACACCGACTACACAATCAAAACTAACACTCGCAGCACCCTGCTACAGTATACTGACCTACTTTACCAAGCTGCTCCCCGAGACAAGTTCAGTCCTAAACCGAGACTCTCTTCATACGACAGCCTTTGCTCCTCACACAACGACTCAAAAAGCCTAACTCCAATACCGCTTTCGAACGCAACACCCACACTCGAACGCCCACCCCCTCCCTGACCGCCGCGCTTGACACCAACTCGCGACACGATTATCACTATGCCCGCTAAGAAAATAACCCTCCTACCTACCCCACCTCATAAAGGAACAGTAATGACCCCAAATTGTATGGGATGTCCTGTCAGAATCTTTGTAGCGACAAACAGAATATCGAGAGCGGAAAGGAGAATCTAGTATTTTAATCAGATTGAATATGGCAGACGGACCGGACCAGAGTACAAAGCCTATTATAGTCCCCTTCAAACTGCTTCAGCATTCTGTGGTTTAAACTCTTTGATTCAATGTCTGTTCTTTTGACTGAATCCAAAGCAGCCCAAAGCAGGTAAGTGTATTACCACCTTAAGCTTTCTAGCAACACAACTGATCTCATAACAACATCCCCATGATATTACGATGACAAAGTAAGGGGTATTAAATGTCGGAAGCGTTCGTAAAAATGCTAATAATTCAATCTATTACACAAAGAAAATTCCAATATGTCTTACAAAACTATACCAAATACATTTTTTTCGGGTTATGGTAAAATTATATTTATTTCACATTGCAAGAATGAAGGAAGGAGTTTAAAGACAGAATATATACAGATTGATCGTGATACAATCATATCTATGCAGAAGATAATGAAACCTTTAGAACTAGACTTGATTGGTTAACTCCACGCTTGCTCGTACTGAAGAAGAACAAGAACTAATGTCTTAGGATTGTTTATTAGAACAATCTACAGAAATGTTGTGCAGGCATATTCACCCACGTTAACGTTTTTCGATGTGCAGGGAAATTCTCAATCGGCTGAAACGTTAAACTCTAGCCCCCAGTGAACATTCTTAGCCGAACAAATACTAACCCCGAACGAATGACCTACTGGCCAACATAGCCGCCGAACAATCACATACCTCGACCGACCTAATTTTAGAATATCCTAAAGCATCATCCGCACGCAAGACCATACACTAACACCTATATCGAAGAATTAGCACGGTAAATCATAAAACGTTCGCTCCAGCCCCCCTCCTATCTCTGATTAGTAACCTAACTCAACAACTACTTCTATAAAGCTCAATTTTCTTTTTCTAACCTTTCAACTAATGCCGTATCGACCAGTGGTTGTTTTCACCTCAGACTCTAACATAGCAACTAATCCGCGATCGAGATCGTTTCTCTTGTGACTTTTTCTCTTTGTCAACAACAACACATTGCGGCAACAGCCCTTTCCAAGTAGCAAAAAACGATATTAGCGGTGCCGTGTGAACAATAGTGATATTAAATACATCCGTACCAATTAGATACTATCACACACCCAATCTTTTCGTTAATTAAAGAGCTCATGAATAGTGGGAACATTAAATTCCGCACTCATACAGATAGCAACAGGCACGAGGCCGCGGACCTCAATTATATTTGATACCGAGTAAGTATAGAATGTATACAACGAATCCACTTTTGTTATAATGTCTTATTGAAGTGAAACAATGAAAATCGATCCGTTCACGCGTGAGCCATGATGGCCCAGGGGCCTTGACGTGATTTTTCTGAAAAACTTTTCCTCTGCTTCACTTAACCAAGACCCCACTCTCGATTGCAGCATACAAGTACTCCCAAAGCTTTCAAGTTGAACCAAGATGTAATACTATCTTGGAATGTATTGTTCGGAATCCTTTCATTTTTGTACAGTTATTTGGTCACTGTACCTTGACCTTTGATACGGATTCTTCCGTGGGAAAATCAATAGGGTTTCGACTCATCACCTGATATATACATAGGAACCTCAAGTTTCATTTATGAATCAGAAGTAACTTTTGAGAGTAACCATATATTTGTTACCAGAAACCTCTATGTTTATCATATTTTTCGGTAGTTTTATTGTCCACACGTGTGACCTTGGATCGGATGTCTCCCGGGAATATTCCAATGTGGTTCCTGATTCTCGCCCACTTCATATCTGTTACAATTATCCCCTACAATGTTACAACATAATAGACACTCGAACCCGGTGTACAACGTTTCCGCACCTGTGAGTACCGCTTCTTCCGTCCCTTCGTCGCCCCTATTACCATATCTGACTGATGCGATCCTCTCGCCCGCCATATCTAAGGAATAATAGCACGATTTTTCAACTTTCGTTGGCAACTCGGCTAAAAAGATGCTTTGAACAAGAATCATTTTTCTTGTATACTTTATTTATTTAGAATGATAAAGTAAAACCAAGTCTCATCTAAAAAGAGAGGACTTGTGTACGCAACTGACATTCCTTTACACCTCTGCTTATCGGGTACTTGTCACGCACACGACAGACATAAAACCCTGGTCCTACATAGAACAGATCCACGAGCCAGACTCTACCAGACCCTCCTCATCACATTGAACTATCTCACTCCCCACAAACGAAGTGATCTGATAATTACTGTGATTAAATTGAACAAATTACCTCACTGTCATTTCATCTATTATGTCCCATATCTTCGATATCTGTCCACACATAAAATTACATGACAACTTATCTAAAGAATTTGAATGTTATGGTTGTGTTGTTAGACTATATCTTTTATGCCGCAAAGAAAAGTCTCCCTTGTTTTTTAAATGATACAGATAACAATTAATGCTAAATATGCTAAACAGATCTTTGTAATTCAGATGATTAACAGGTGATTCGATGTTGTAGCGTAACAACGCCCTCTGGTCGAGATTTTTTTTTCTACAAAATACGAAGGACAGAGAAAGAATCTCAGGTCTAAAGGGGAATGTAAACAACGAGTTGTATGTCACACGGCGGCGCGTGAGGAACCACACCGAATTTTGCCCCCTTCACGAGTGACCATCCCTAAGATTACCTCAGATGCAACACATGATCTTGTATTATACTCTGAAGGATCCAAATGTATATTCCTACACAGGACTTATTGACCTTCACTGGGATCCGAGCGTTGCACCTTCTATGATTATCCATCCCAGGAAATTTATTGCATGATCAATTTCTAACCGACGATACTGACGGCCATACTGGGCCAGTGCAGATGGACCTTGTTATGCATTTAACTATCAAGCAGTTTTCTTATTAGCGTTGGTAAATCAAACGACAAGCCCGACGTATTCCCAATCCCGATCTCCTCTAGTCATGCCAGATATATAACATCTATTGTGATGTCATACCGAGTCAGAATGTTTATGGTCAGATAAGTAACTATGTGATGTCCATACAGAAGGTCCATGTATTGGTCAGATATGTAACATCTGTCGTGACTCTTCCATCACCCAGGACCTGAGTCTCTGGTCTTTCTGATTTGACCAAAAAAAAAAAAAAAAACCCAGCTCTTTTGTCATTGTGGGTATTGGTACTGCAACAGTGTGAAGCACCATGTATAGGTCAAACTGTAAAATAGCAGAGTATGTATCCATCACTATAGATATAACAATGACAAATGGTGCATGTATATATGTCAGTGGTAGGTAAAGAGTTGAATTAATGGACCCTCACTGCAACAACATGAAGAGCCATAGGTCAAAATTTGTTGCACTTCACCAGAAAGCTTGACATCTTTATGAGTGAAAACTTGTGGAATGGTACGTAATAAAGCAATTTAAAGCCTTCACTCTCGTTGTTTTATTAGTAGTAACAGATATGTATTTTGAGGCTTGTATTTTTAAAAACTTGAACACTTATTAGTCTGCTACATGCACCTTAGATTTATGGTAAAAGAAAATATGGAGATTAAAAAATTTCAAATACTGCCTCTGTAAGTCTGTTGAAACTTGTGTACTCGTTAACTGTAAAATAAATTGCAACTTGAAGATGGTTTGAAGCATTCGTTTTGTAGCTAACTCTCAGAGGAATTGTAGTAGTGATATGGTGGAGGGATAAAATGCCAAGTCGATTATATGTTATTGCCTTCGACATCAAACAATGTTAGTATCTAAAAGTACTAATAAAATGTAATGATTCATGTGACAGCTGATGAATCAATATGTTGTATTATACTGTAAAATCATTGATTTTCATGGGGAATTTAATTTTGTTATTTTCGTTGGTAAATAAATGTAACAAAAAGAATCGACGTTGAACTTTTGCACTTACAATGAATAAATATATATAAATGAATTGAAAGTCAACAAAAATTAATGTCAATGAATTCATTATTAGATTCTAAACCACAAATTTTTTAACCCATGAAAATTAATGAATTTACAGTAGATATATATATAAAGAAACCAAAAAGTTCTGAAGAATTATAAAATTTCTTCTTAGATATTTTTTGTTATATATACTATTACTTTTTCCTATTATTTTTGTCCTAAAAACTATTTGAAGAATTGGCTTGGCCTTATCATAGTTAAAAATATAAAATTTGTTTAGTATTCATGTATATACATGTACCGGTATATATATAGATATTGGTGTCATCTGTTGCATTCTCACGTGTGATGTAAGTTGTCAACCTAAGTGGACATGAGGCAAAAACAAAAAACAAAACAAAAAAATATGGTGAAAGCTCAATGATATGGTGAGATCCTGATATTCAACCCATGATAATGTTGGGGTAAAATGGGTTGGGCAGCATTTTAGAAATAATTTTTCAAGCTCAGGCTGAATAAAGCATATCGATCATATTTTTATTTCACGATGAAGAAAGTTTGATTAGTTTAAAAAAGCAAATGAATATGTATTGATCATATATATATATCCTAAATTACATCCGAAAAATAGTAGAATATTCTATTGTGATTTTGAAAACTTTAATGTTTCTTTAATGAGAATTAAAAATTATACTTTTATTAAAGCAATATTGTAACGTTGTCTTTGGTCAATCCTTGATATTTTGCTCTTAGTTTGCGTGATAAAACCATAAATTGATTGAAATCAGTATTTTGTAATGTTATCCAAAAATGTCTTTAAATCAGTGTAAAAAAAATTTTTTTTTTTTCTTTAACTTTATGCTTGTGTCACTGACATATATTATACCCTTCTGATTCGAGCCAGCACTCTACCTAGCATGTTCAAATCACATCTTGACGAGAGAATAATGATCAATATCCAGTGGATGCAAGACTTAACAATTCCTTTAGCTATAATGTATCGAGGATTAGATGAAAGCAATGTCAGCCTATATATATACTATCTCATTGTCAGTAAAATTTATATCATTATAAGATTGATATTCATAATTGTGACATCATTTATTTACATCGGAATGAAATTTATGTACACGTACATTGTGTATAAACATGCATGAGCAGAGATTTTGTTGTGATTAACTAAAGTGTGTTATTACCTGTTTATTTCACTATAGACTGCAACATATTGATTAATAGGCAAGCTTGTTTGTAACTATATATTATAATGTTTGCAAATATTAATTAATCCAGTGTAGCTGCTTTTCCTTGCTTGCGATATCGCAGGGTATATTTATTGTAGTTATGAACTTTGTGATGTCATTCAGTCCTAGAGTTTCAATGTCAAGTCTGCATGCATTTACTCTTTTAACCATGGTTTTCTTCATGGGGGTGGATATGGGGAAAGGGATTGTGATGGGAGAGAGGAGGGAGGAACAAAGCAAAGAGAGAGATGAAATAAGAAAAGAGGTTAGGAGAATTGTCAAACTTCCACACCACCTTGTTGAAGACCTATTTTTCTATGAAATACATAAAATAATGTCTACCAAAGTGGCCACGGCTTAAAAGTTATGATGCCTTGTTTTTGAAACAAAATTATCCCCGCTCTGCTTTGTATATTATAATACTGCATTTTCTTTATGCATGTACACATTTTGAAGCTTTTCTTGTGGTTTTGCAATGACTTTTCATCCCGGAGAGTGTTTCTGTAATGATTATTGTCTGTTACCCGATGCCTGTGTTTCTTATAATGATTATTGCATGTCCATTACACGGCGCCAAGTCAAAAGTATCTCGCCGTTGACCTCTGGCATGCCCGAGTAATTGCCGTCCTTGCAGTAGATCAATATTTAACTGTATTTAATAATTTTTGTCCGCAGGAAGCATGGGATATTATTTGAGTCTTTCACTGTGATATCTGGACAACATTTCCAGTGGAATTTGATATCAACCAATATTAATAAGCGATATATGAGAGATAAGAATTTAGAAAGTTTGCTCCTTTTTGTCAAGGTCTAAGCTGTTAATTTTACCAATTTGCTTTCCAGATGGTATTATTTGACCGGGATGAACATCATCAAATTTAGAGTTGCCAAAACTTTACTTACTGAAGATTCATTTTGTTGGCAGCCATTTGTGTAAAATTAAAATAGTTACTTAGTGAGAAGGTCAAAAGTTCAGTATAGATGCAGTCTTTTGGAAATGATTTAGTACTCTTTTCTAATACACACTCTGCATCAAGGAAGAGTATAGCGAATATTCTGAAGTAAGAACATAAATTTGGCAAAGTATAGCTGTTCCATGCCAATTTGCAAGAATTAATGTAAAATAATGATTGCTAATACGGAGGACCACTTTGTTAGATAGACTTCTTGTATATTGCTGGCACACATTAATGTAAGAAGAGTTCCTGATTTTCCATGTAATAAGATTTGCTTTGAACATCAAAAATCAAGGTCTGTATAACATTTGGATGAAGAATGTTTTTCATTGATGTTTGGAGATCGGTGTAACAAAGTTTCTGTGTTTGGTATTGGGATGCTATTTATGCCTTTTACAATCTGAGAGGGGTGGACTGCTCTGGTAAATGATAACACCATTTTGCTGATGGCCATCAAATTTCTTTGGGAGCCCGGAGCGGGTCTTGACTAGATGACCTTAATTTAACAATTTCAATGTCATGAAGACAAAGGCTATCATATGGACATTCATCTATTCTTAGTATTTATTAATTGTTGTTTGTGAAATAAAATTATTGCATTTTTACAAGATTGTCATGAAACTTCATTAGTAGATGATCTTGGTGTTTGCTTGTTCACAGGCCACTGGTCTTCATATGCCAGGCCCTATAGTTTTTGGTTTGTCTGTCCTTCTGTCTGTCTGTTAAACGAAAACTCTGACATCTTTTACAACATAATAGACTGCATGTCCATTTTTGGCATTTATATTCCTTGTAGCAAGACCTTTCCATTGGCACCAAAGTCTGACCTGTTGACCTTTACATTGGTTTTTACTTTTAGAAAATTCTAATATAAGCCATATCTTTCAAACCATAAGTGGCACTGCATGCTTTCAAATTTAGCATATATTTTAGGCATTCCTTGTGAGAAAACCTTTCTATATTGGTTAGGTACCTGACTTCAAAATAAGATGAACTAAATGAATATGACTTCACATTCTCGATATAGCTACAAAGGTCTCACAGTTCCACCTTGTTCTAATTCGGGAGCATCAGTGTTTTGCTATCCTTATGCTCAAGTGCTGTATTTAACTCCAGTGTGACAAAAAAAATTATGAACTCCTTTTCCTGATGAACAACAAACTTTTTTGGCAGGTTGATCATGAATAGCAGATGACTTTAATTGAGTTTTAAGTCAAAAAGTAATTTTTCACCAATATATTTCCTACACAAGAATTTCAGAATGGACAAAGGGATGCAGTTACATGTAATTTAAAAAAAAAAAAATGTACATGCAGTTTTCATTGTTGCTGCACACAAGTTTGGAGGTAATACAGGTAAGAGGAAATTATAAATCCGTGTTTTAGATTAAATGTTGTAATCACCGAAGTATAAGATTATACCAGAATGTACGAGAAAAAGGAAAGGTATGGATGTTGCTAAAAATTTGTTTAGATAAAAAAATTAAATGTGGTACCGGTACATCAATTGCTACATAAGTAATAAATGTTTTGTGGGAAAAAAATTTCTCATAAAGAATTTTTTAAATTAGATACTGTGTGCTGATTTGAGTTTTAATTTATTTGTAATTGCCGATTTTATTTAGAATTGAATTTGTTAAAGGTTGTGGTTATTTTTAGCTCAAATGTGTCGCAGTACAAAAAACCAAGGTCATTTGGACAAAATCATGAATTCAAAGAACTGTGAAATGTAATGATTTTCTGTTTACCGGGTATACTTGGCATAAAGGTTGTAAATGAACAGACATGGTAGACATATGCGAAAGGTCAAAGTTCCTTAAAATTGCTTTTAAAAAAAGTGTGTACTATTATAAATGATTTTGCAAGCCAGAAATCGGATCAAGAAACGTGCATGTAAATGCTTTTGACACTACATTTTTTGTGAGTATAAACTGTATCAAGACCCTGAATGAAAGGTCACTGATCAATAGTATGTGAAATGTGCATATCTGTTGGCCTATTAACTGTACAGTGACTGGATATCATGAAGTCAGAATAGGCACAAAGGCCAAAGACTGTGTTGTGATCGTCATTGTCAATATTATGAAAGTCTTGGGAGC